>PVHY01025899.1:0-17876 GCA_004024945.1 Uropsilus gracilis
TCCCAGCTACCTGGGAGGCTGAGGCTGGGGATGGCTTGAGTCCATGGTACCCCGGGCAAGGAGAGCCTGTCATCCCAGCTACCTGGGAGGCTGAGGCTGGGGATGTCTGGAGTCTGTGGTACCCTGGGCAACGAGAGCCTGTGATCCCAGCTACCTGGGAGGCTGAGGCTGGGGATGGCTTGAGTCCGTGGTACCCCGGGCAAGGAGAGCCTGCGGTTCCACAGGCAAAAATAGCAAGACCTGGTCTCAAAAATAAAATAAAAATAAAAATAAATAAAGTATTTATTTATCCGGGATCTTGTCATTACTGGGGAACGTAGGGCTCCACAGAGGTAAGATCCGAGCGTCCACACAGCTTCACTTACTTCCCATGAGCATCCACTGCAAGCGCTTCACTCGGTGTCGCCTCATCTTGGCATTCGCGGCCCCGATGGCTGCGAGAGGTCGTTGGGGGGATGCCGATGGCGCCGGCTAATGCACCTCCTGGCGGTTTTCTGGGGGTGCCTTGGGCGGGAGGGGGCCCTGCCGGTGGCCGTCGACTTCAGCCAGGAAACAGGCCATCGCTGAGGAAGCGCGCGGACCCTCCCCCGGTGGACGCTGGACAGCGAACAGCAAGGCCGCAAGAGCGCGAAGCTGGCCGGCCCGTGGCCACGGCTCTGCTCCTCCCCGGCGCAGCCCCGGCAGCCTGGCCTCCGAGGAAACGCCTCCCGGCCACAGCCCGCAGACGCCCCAGGGCCCGCAGACAAGCCTCGAAGGTTCTGGAAAGACTGGACTTGCTTCCTGCGCTCCCCTGAGAGTCCAGCCTGCCTGGAGGGTACCTTGCTTTGAAAAGCGTGGTTTTGAAAGTTAAGGAAAGGGGGGGGGCTCGTTCTGTGGTGTCCTGTGGTGTCCGCGTGAGGGCAGAGGCTCAAAGCTCCCGGAGAGCGGCCGGTGGACGTGGCAAAGTGGACGTGGCCAAGAGGGGAAATGCCGGAGGCTTGGAGGTGCCACTTGGATGGCCTCCCGGGAGGGGCTGGTCCCCCCGCGGGAAGAGCGGACGCTCCCTTTGCCCTCTGGACTCCGCTTAAAGCGGAAATGGCCTGGAACCCACGTGCCTAGGACATGGACCCAGCAATGTCCCGGGGCACCGACCACGGTTTAGCTGACACCGGGGGCCGCCGGGGCAGGTGCTGAACCCGCCTGGCCGGGAGGCGTCCACCCGCCCGGGAGTCTGCGCTTCTGCCCTGGTGGACGCGAGCGACAGCCTGGGCTGCGGCCACCGTCTCGGCCATGTCAGCAGGAGCGCCGACAGCAGACGCCCCCCGGGGAGCCTCAGCGCCCAGCGGCCCGGCCTCTCCCCCATGCCAGACAACTGCTGCCGCTCCCGCCGGCTGGCCGCCCCCTCCTGCCTGCTGCTGCTGCCCCTCCTGCTGGCTGGTTGCCCCTCCCATCTGCTGGCCACTGACCCTCCCATCAGCAGAGTGGCCGCCTCACTCCAGCACCAGCGGCTCCATTCAGCATGGGGCCACGTGTCCACCTCTCAATCCAGTCAGTGGCCGCTCAGAGTCCACAGCCTGACCCCAGCGCCTGCCCCTCCGTGTCCAGTCGCAGGGCCGCCGACCAGACCCACCTCCAGGACCAGGGACTGAGCCGGTGGCCTCAGGCACCATGGACTCGGCCAGGAGCCCCACAGACCACGCCGGGGTCTTCCCGGGGCAACCCTGCCCGGAGTCATGCCCCCCCTGTGCCAGGAGGCTGGTTGCAGGACTGGAGTCTATTCCTCTTCCTGGTATCTCCACGTGGACGGACTCATCTTTTGGGATGTGTCCACTTACTCCGCCAAGGTGTTGTGCTCCCGTCAGTCGGCCGCTCGGTCTGGGGGCTGCTGCTTGCAAATGCAGCTGAGACTCAAAAGTCAAGTCTTGGCTTTTCTCTTCCCTGAAGGCCATGGCGTCGCTCCTTTTCCATTTGCTGGTTTGTTTGTTTACTCGTCCATTCATTCCTTGTGTTCTCTCGCTAGGGAGGCCACCGTGGGGGAGAAGCGGAGGTGAAATGCTGGTGCTTGTCCGGGCCCCCCTTCCACCCTTTCATCCATGTGCTGAATACCACTTAGCGCTGTTGGACTCGGGGTGAAGCTGTCTGCTCCTTCCAGCCCGACGTGCTCACGAAAGCATTAACCCGTCGAGGCATTTTGTTTCCTCGGCTGATATGAGCAAAGAAATGACTCTGCTCCCCTCGTGATTTTCTCTACCGTTGATGTCATCTGTCCCCCAAATGTTCATGCATCGCGCCAGCTGTCGCCGCCACACTTCTCCAAAATACGCCCCAAATCTGGAAGATGGAACGCGCTTGGTTCACATTTGCCCTGGAATGAACGCTATCACATGCATGTGCAGGACACGGCAGTGTCCTTGCAGACAGGGGGTTGGTAAGTACCCAGACTGCAGTTGGATCTATTCGTAAATACCGAATCTGCACATTCCAACTTTTTGACCAAGTCAGCTGTTCCCAGCAGCTGACACACGGCTCCACTAGCAACGTGTCAACGTCACCGGCGATAATAAAGGAAGCGGTTAAAGATCACTTAATGTTGCATACAGGTTACAGCACCATCGCCATTTAAACAGAAGCCATTTGTTTAAGCCACGGTACTTCTTGGTTTTAATATACAGATCCCTGAAGATTCGGGGATGAAGTAATTAGAGCAATTCCATCTACCCGTTGTGCTCAAACTTAAGTCTCATAAAATGGCATTTACAATGATATTACCTGATTAATGATTCTGAGCGATAACTATGTAGATTTAACTCAGAGTCTCCGCCCTGGTTTCATTGAGGGATAGTTGAAGAACGCATCGCCTAAGTCTCCGTAGTAGAAGGTGCTGTTTTGATGCTTGTAGATGTTTCAAAATGACTGCCACCCCAGGTTAGTAAGGCCCTCCATCGCATTACATAATGCGGTGTTCTCACCTCTTTGGGTGAGAACAGGGAAGACCCACGCTTTCACCACAGATACAGCACCATTGGCTGTGATGGATCACGGCTTCCGAGCTCATCAGAACTTACTCATCTCATAGGTAGGGCTTTGTATCCTTTGCCCAAGTTGTCCCCATTTCCACCAGCCCCCGTCCCAGCTAGCCACCGGTCCAGTCTTTGTTTCCGTGAGATGTGCTGTAGATACAGAACTACAGACTCAGGTTACGAGGCGTGTACAGATTTTGGTGAATTCATTTATTTGTTTTACATTGTGTGCCTCCCGTGTTTCTCCTGCCACCATATCACCCGTGACCCGTCCCGTGTACCCATCACCATTTTTCCTTATGTGCTTCCTCCCCTCCTCCCCCTCCCCCACCTTCTCTCTTTTTTTGCTGGATGTTTCATTCCTATAGGCAGTTTGTTAGCTTTCGCTATTTCTTGTCCTTTTGTTTGATTTATCTCAACGCCACGTATAAGTGAGACTGTTCAATATTTTTCTTTTTCCTTCTAACTCCAGTTGGCATCATCCCTTCCAGCTCCATCCATGTTGCAGCAAAAGGTGTGATCTTATCATTTTTGATGGCTGAATAATACTCCACCGTGTAAACATACCATCGCTTTTTGATCCATTCATCTGTTTGGGGGTTTGGGGGTTGTGCCCACCCCTGGATATTGCAGTAAAACTAGGAGTGCAGGTTTCCTTTGAGGTAGTGTCCTGTGGCTAGACTCCCAGAAGTGATGGGTGGGATGGTAGCTCCATTTTCAGAGGCCTGAGGATCCTCCACAACTAACGTATTCCGACACCCGGGTGGCTGAGTGCCCTCACAGAACCAGCAGTCACCGAGATGGTCGCCGAGACTTCAGCAGACGCAGCACACGGTGACACGGCAGCAGAAGCATCTGGAGTTTCAGCCAAAACAACAGAGAGCAAAGCAAAGATGCAAACAAATGAACAAGCACAGTTCAAGCGAGTCCATCCCGAGGAGCCCGGGCTTACAGTTAGCAGATGGGCCTTCTCCTAGAGCTGATCTGGGAGCTAAAGTTCCTAGAAACGGTCACTTCCTTTGTCCGAAAGCCTTTCTCTGCGCCTTCGCCATCAATCTTCCTCACAAAGCAAACGCATTCTACGTTCATCTCGCGTGTTTCACTTGACTGACACCTCAGGACGGAGTCTCTACAGCTTTTCTAAGCGGGCTCCATTCCTTCCATCGCCTTCACGTTCCTAAGGGCCTCCTTGGTCTTTGATAGCGTCTACGCTAACAGCTACTGTGAGTGATGGCTTCATTGGTGCCCAGAGTATTTTTAGAATAAATTAAAAGCCAGTGAAAGCACCCGTCCTCCATGAACACGCACTGTCCATCACGACCAAATAGATCCTGTAAGCGGATACAATATGCTTCCAAATCGGTCTTAATTTATACAATTTAAGAAAACGGGCTGAAGATCTCTAAGCAGCAACGTGTGAAGCCAACAGTGTGATCATTCTATGCGTTCTGTTTGTTTCTAAGCAGCTGGCAACATCCTGCGCCCTCTGGCTCCCTGGCTCCCTCCTCCCTCCCTCCCCGGCTCCCTCCCTCCCGCTCTCTCTCACACACCTGTCAGTAGTTAAGGAAATAAGAATCCTCCTCAGCTGCTAACCCACCAGGGAGCCGAAAGGCAAAGCTGTGGCGCAGTGCTGGGGTCCTGGTCTCTCAGCTGAGCCCAGCATCAGGGATTTCTGGACCAGAGACGGCCCCTTGCAAGGGCAGCAAGGTCCTGGGAGGCTGGTCAGTCCTGATTAGAACAGTTGCTCCCCCAAACCTCACGAGGTTTCCCCCGGCAGAACACGCGGACGTGCGGGCGGCTCTGTCCACCTGCCCTAAACCAGCCTCGCACGGCCCTTGAGAGCCACGCGTGCCCAGGCCCATTCACTGACCAGAGACGTGGAATCGGCAGCGAGTCGTCCTCCCACGGGCGTGGCCGGCGCGTGCTCCTGCGACGGCCGGGCACGCTCTTCTGCTCGTCTTCGCCAGGTCCCCGGGTCGTCCTGCAGACGCGTGGCCTTGGCTAACGCTGGCCAGGGAAGGCGCCGCTGCGCCCTTCACAGACGGCACCCCAGGGCTCGGGGGCGGAGCGGCTGTCATCAGCCCCTGGTCTGCCCGCATGGTGGCCCCATGGCCTGGCTGGCTGTCCACGGATGGGCGCGGGCGGGAGGCAGGGTTGAGGTGACCGTGGCTGGGAAGGGGGGCGACTTCCACACCGGGGCTAGGAATCTCACGCGTGTCCACTGCATGGCGGGTGGGTGCTCCGCCGAACGCGCCGAGCTGGACCCCAGGCCGCCGGCTGACCCAGCGCCCAGGAGCCAAGAGGCCGCCCGGGAGCAGCCAGGGCGCCGAGACGGACAGCCCAGCTGACGTCCACTCCCCGAGACGGGCCTCCGCGGCTGCCGCCTGCTCTCTCCGGCTCAGTGAGCCCAGGGCGCCTCCCGCCAGCCCGCAGACGTGTGTCCGTGTGTCCATCTTCCAAGTGCGCGACGCTCGGGCGGCAAACGTCTCTGTCTCCGCTGGGCGGTCCTGTTGCACGTCTAAGTCCCGTGGCTACACGCGTGTAGTCTGTTCGTTTTGAGCCCTCGGGGCCGAAGGCCTCCTGGGAGGGAACACGGGAGCCGGCAAGCCCCACGTCGCTCCACGGCCACCACCTCCGTCCAGAATCTTCCTCAAGTTGTTGCCTGAAACCCCAGCGCCCAGGGGAGCAGCGGCCACTCGGCCACTCGCTGGGCCCCAACGACAAAGCCCGGAGCAGGGGCTGGAGGCCGATGGGGCCCTCCCCCATCCCCCGGGTGGACGTTACTCGTGCTGGAGCGGGATGGCTGCGGCGGCCGCGACCGCTCCCCAGG
This sequence comes from Uropsilus gracilis, assembly GCA_004024945.1. Classification (NCBI taxonomy): domain Eukaryota; kingdom Metazoa; phylum Chordata; class Mammalia; order Eulipotyphla; family Talpidae; genus Uropsilus; species Uropsilus gracilis. Next base: position 5,830 of record PVHY01025899.1, read on the forward strand.
CGTGTGGTGGACGGGGCCTCCGGGCGTGAAGGCCTGCAGGCAGCGCCAGGAAAGACCCGCTCTGCCATCATCCTCCATGGTCTCCCTGGCGCCTCAGAGCCCGCTGCTGTCAGGAGCGGAAGTGCCCTCCAGCCCACGCGGTCCAGGCCGAGGCGGCTGGAGTCCAGCTGCCCCTGGATCTAGCCAGGGATGGAGGTGGATTCGCGCAACCAGGTTCCTGTGGGGAAGGAGCTCAGGCCGGCGTGCAGCGCAGTCTCAGAAACACGCGTGGGCCCCGGGTGGCGTGGGCACTGAGGTGGTGTGAGCCGTCCACGCCAGCTGCCAGGGCTGTGATCCAAGCGACCTGGACGGCACTGGCTGGGTGATGGACACCGCTGGACGGGACTGAGTGACACGCGGCTGGTCACTGTGCTCGGGGCACGGACGGTGCTTCCGAGGTAGAACGTTAGCTCCTTCCTCGCTCAGAGGCGAGATCGTGCCCCCGTTCCTCGCCCCGCCTGTCCTCAGACACCTCAAGAGACCGGCTGGCTCGCTTCCTGTGGTGACGCCTGTCGTCTCCCAGCAAGTCGCATCCGTCCACAGCCTTTCTGGAACAAACTGACCCGGGGCCACACGGTGCACAGAAGCCACCTCGGCCACTTGGACCGACGTCATTGCGTTTCCCTAACTCTCCCAGCCCTTCCCTCGAGCTCCTGACTCAGTTTGGAGTCTGCAGACTGGCGACCTGCCAGAGCCTGGGCCCTCTGGTTCTAGGGCAGGTTGCTCCCGCCAGGCCTCTGTGGGCCACATGTCACCCTCCCTTCCTGCGAGAAACAAGCGGACACCTGCGGCAAGGTCGGGCTGGGAGAATGTTCTGGAATGACCCCTCCCCTGACTGCTAAGGCCACACATACCACACATACCACGAGGTGCTGTAGCCTCAGTTAATGCTAAACCGAAATGCTTTGACGAGGGGCTGGGTTAGACATTAACCAACCTGGTGTTTGCGGAGCTGTTTCTGAGATTCTGGAGCCACTGGCGCGTCCCCCACCCACATTTCCGCCCAGTTCCCCACAACCTTGCTGTTGCTCTGCTCTCCTTCTCGCCCCGTCCTTCCCACTGGGTCTTGGCTGGTGGGGTGTGCGGACAGAGTCACGGGCGTCCGCGTGCTCACGTTTGTGCTGACTCTGACCGCAAACGGTGAAGGCGGGTTCCGAAGGTCCTGGAAGAAACGCCCCTCCTTCCGGAGGGCAGCCTTCCTTCGAGAGCCACCCAGGCTGGCTCTCCACCGCCACCTGGGGCGGCAGCGTCTCTGGTGGAGCCCAGGGCTTCAGGGCTGGGGACCTTTGGTCACCCGGCTCTGCTGGGTCCTGAGTGTTGGCAACAGGAGAGCCAAGCCACTCCACTTTGTTTCAAACCTCCCTGCGGAAGCCAGCGCCCCCTCCCGGCGCTCGGTGGGACACCACGGCTGGCTGCCCCACTTCCCGTTCTGCCTCCCCTGGTCGCTGGTTGCCCCTGACCTCCATCTTGTCCTCCCGATGGACGACGGACGCCGCACCGTCGTCCTGATCGAGGATGGGCGTCAGCATCCCTGGACACCGTGGCTATGGGAACGCACCCTACTCCGGATGGCTGCTTCACGATGGGGGGCGGTGGCGGAGTCGCCCTATACCAGGCCCTATACCTATATCACCGGGACTGCTCGGGTCTCGTGCCGTCTTGGCTTGGGGACCCTGGTGCCCCTGCTTCTTGCCAATAACCCCGCCGCCCTGAGCCTCCACCGGGCCCTGGCGTCTTACTGAGCAGCCGCAAGTCACAGCAGCGATGCCCTGCTCCGTCTGGGGGATCCCACGCAACCCACACAGGCGCATGGAAGATAGTCGTGCTACGCTTGCCTTGCCCCAGAACCTCTGCCCGCAGCTCTCGGTCCCTCAGCCCGGCGTCTTCTGTCCGGTGATTTCCAGAAAAACGAGTCCTGGCTGAAAAGCCTCCTCTTAGGAGTCAGCGAGTAGAAGGAGAGGGAGCTCGTGTTAGCTGATGTGAGCCAGCGGCATCTTCCATCCGGGACCCCCTTCCATCCCCACACGAGACGACCGTGGCCTTTCTTTCCCGTCAGGAGGGCTTGAAGGCCCTCGTCCGCCTTGAAAGCAAGGGCGTGAGGGGCCTGGGAGCTCTGCCTAACGTGACATACGACTCAGACCGCCAGGCGCGTGGCCAGCAGCGTGAGCTACGTTCTCTTCCTGGAAGCCAGCGATTCATTTCTGCGCCACTCTCAATCACGCCCGCTGCCCCTTCCCGGCCTCGTTTGATAATGGCTCTTCTCCCAGTCTCCTCCACTCGTTAATTTTTCTCCCTCCTAGTGTTTGTCAGGAGGGTCTGTGGCCGTTGTTTAACTCCGCGGCTGTTTACACCGTTTGCATGAATCATGCGACACAGAATAAAACGGCACCACGCCGCGGAGTGAGGAAACTCGCTTTACAACACTTGATCAACTGCGGCTCCCCTGGCCGCCATCAATTAGGGCCCAAGGCGCTCCATCACGTGCGGTGGGGGTGTGAGCCCCCCGTGTTCCGCTTTCATCAGCATTTTCCGGCAAATTGCATTAGCGTCTCTAAATGCTTTTATGTTGTTCATCGCCCGCCCGCCCGCCCCGAAGCCGCGATCCTTATTCCAGGGGAAGGGACTTAGAGCTGTGATCTTAACGACTGTAGCTGGAAGGTTCTAGATCAAAGTTAGGAGGCCGCTATTTCTTCCCGGGGGTTGTGATCACGTCGAGAGAAACGGGTTTGTGGGGTTTTTCCCCTGTTTTCGTAAATCAACGCGTATTGCCCAGGGAGGAAAAGCTGATCTCACACATGAACTAGGAGATGGACGTGGACTTGTCAGGACAAAGAGGGTCCCCGCCCGGTGTGGCCGTCCAAAGTCACGCGAGAAACGCCACGGTCACGGGTGACGCGGTGATGGGACCGAGAGGGGGACGACGACGATGGCAGAGATTCGTGCCGGACCATGATGACAGCAACCGTGACGACGAGTTCCTCCCGGACTCAGGGCTGCACGACACCTGGGCATCACGCAGCCCGGCGGACAGCTCGGCGAGCACCAGGATGGCCGGGCTGGACGACGAGGTCGCTGCCGCCGCAAGGGCGCGCGCCACAGCCAGGAGGCGGCCACGCCCGCGTCCGGTCCGTGGGGGCCTGGCCCCGCGCCCCACGCCCCGCGCCCCGCACCCCCCAACCCCGAGCCTTCACACACGCACTGGGAGCCGGCAGCTCAGACACGGCATCTGCCCGGCCGGGCCCTGCCCAGTGCGGCCCCGGGGGCTGGGGACAGACGTCCGGGACCTGGGCCGCCGCGGGCTCCAGGTCAGGGGCGTCAAACGCTCTGTGCGCGCGTCCCCGTTTACTGGGGCGACACTGCTGACCAGGCTGGGCGCGACCGGGAGGGGCCCCGCCTCTCGGGCCACCGCCACCGCAGACACCCCAAGCCACCGTCCTGGCCGCGGCCCTGGACACTCCGGCTGGCGTGGGCGCAGGGTCCTGCCTCGGCAGCCGGCGGGGCGCTGCCCGGGCGTTTGTCTGAGGACCCGGACACTTGAGGGAACTGGACGTGGGGCTGCCGGGAGGAAAGGGGCCCTGGCCACGGCTCCAGGGCCCCCAGCTGCCAGGAAGGTAGGAGAGCGAGAACCAGCTAAGAGCCGGGGGCACCCCTGTGTGTGCAGGTGAACTGCCTTTGTGCACACATGGTACACGGGGTACGCTCACCTGTGTACACGGAGCACGCTCACCTGTGTTTACATGGGGTACACTCCCCTGTGTACATGGGGTAAGCTCACCTGTGTGTACATGGTATATGCTCACCTGTGTACGCAGGGTACACTCACCTGTGTGTACACGGGGCACGCACACCTGTGTACACAGAGCACGCTCACCTGTGTTTACATGGGGTACACTCCCCTGTGTACACGGGGTACACTCCCCTGTGTTCATGGGGTATGCTCACCTGTGTACATGGTATATGCTCACCTGTGTACGCAGGGTACACTCACCTGTGTGTACACGGGGCACGCACACCTGTGTACATGGAGCATGCTCACCTGTGTGTACACGGGGTACACTCCCCTGTGTACATGGGGTAAGCTCACCTGTGTGTACACGGAGCACGCTCACCTGTGTGTACATGGGGTACGTTCACCTGTGTGTACATGGGATACACTCACCTGTGTGTACATAAGATACACTCACCTGTGTTTACGTGGGGTATGCTCACCTGTGTGTTTGTGGGGTGCACGCACCTGTGTACATGGAGCACGCTCACCTGTGTTTACATGGGGTACGCTCACCTGTGTACATGGTATATGCTCACCTGTGTACGCAGGGTACACTCACCTGTGTGTACACGGGGCACGCACACCTGTGTACATGGAGCATGCTCACCTGTGTGTACACGGGATACGCTCACCTGTGTACATGGGGTACACTCCCCTGTGTACATGGGGTACGCTCACCTGTGTGTGGGGTGCACGCACCTGTGTACACGGAGCACGCTCACCTGTGTTTACATGGGGTACGCTCACCTGTGTACATGGTATATGCTCACTTGTGTACGCAGGGTACACTCACCTGTGTGTACACGGGGCATGCACACCTGTGTACATGGAGCACGCTCACCTGTGTTTACATGGGGTACGCTCACCTGTGTACACGGGGTATGTTCACCTGTGTGTACACGGGGCACACTCACCTGTGTACATGGGGTGCACTCCCCTGTGTGTACATGGGGTATGTTCACCTGTGTGTACACGAGATACACTCCCCTGTGTGTACACGAGATACACTCCCCTGTGTGTACATAAGATACACTCACCTTGTGTGCACACGCTCCACCCAGCAGTGCGTGTGCATTTCAAGACGTTTATGACTCGGAAGAGACGGTGGGTTGTTTTTCTCATCTTCGTTACTCTCAGGCGGTCCTTCGTTTGGGGGTTGGCGGCCGGAGGCGGGGAAGGGCGGTGTAGACTAAATGGGTCCAGGGAAGGAGCCGCCGCCCGTTAGACCACAGCCGCTGGCATCCGTTGAAGATCTGGCTCCGTCCCCTCTCCAGCCGTCTCCGTGCAGAAGGTCGCACTTTCTAAATGGCTACATTGGGCCCAGAGGGGCTGGCGCAGCCTGGCTCTCTCCTCAGCCCTGTTGTCCTCAAAGCAGACGCTCCCTTTGACTGTCACTTGTCCCGCGGGTGCGGGATTCTCTTCTGAGAGTAATTGCTGATAATCCCACATGCCCGCGATGCCCGGTGCGAGTTAGGGCTGTCAGCGTCGCACGCAGACCGGTAATTGCCAACAGCGCCTGTCACATCGGATCCGTCATGGCGCCTGGAAGACGTGCTTGGTCTTGGAAGTGGCGCGAGCTCCGAGGAAGCCCTCGGAGTGTGCTAATGAAGATCCGGGTGGCTCGGGATCGATAGGTGACGTTGTCTCCCGAGACGGCTGCAACGGTGCCGTCGCGGCGTCTGGGGGACGGTCATCGGAGCTGCTGGAAGGGCAGCTGGGAGCGTCAGCGCCTCAGAGGCCTCATTAGCCAAAGAGACGCGGCTCTGCTCAGGGGCCGACCGCATCCTAACAAGGCGCTGGCCACCAGGAGGTCGCTTCTCCGGGTGCCCTCTCGGCCAGGCGGGCGCCGGGCCCAGAGCCGCAGGGAGGCATCCGCCTCAGCATCAGAACCGCCCACTCACCCCTGCGCTGGGCCCGGAGCCCCGGAGAAGAGCCAAGAGCTGGTCACATGCTCCCGGGCCACCGCGTGGGCTTCCTCGGCCTCGGGGCGCCCCGTCCGGGCTGTTTGTCCATCGCCAGTGGCCGCCCGGGAAGCCGGGTCTCCCGCACGCTCTGCCTCCGCTGGGTCGGCCGCCATCTCGCCTCCAGAGGGGCTTGCTGGGCCCCGCCTCGCCCACCCGGCTAAGCCAGCGGTCTGTCCAGCTTGTTTGCTGTTGCTCCGGCAACGTGGCCTGCTCCACGTCCAGGGGAAAGTGGCCGCGGGTGCCGGTCACCACCTCCGCCTGGGCTTCCTTCCGCAACGCCTGCCCCTGCCTCAGCCCCCACGGGGCTGTCTCGCCTCGGCCCTGAGGCTGGGGGCCGAGCCGCTGCCACAGGACGGTGGACGGCCGGGCGCGGCCCTCCCACAGCAGAGATGGGCTCCGCGAGGCCCTGAGGCCTGCCCCCCGCCGGGCACCGCCCCGCCAGGCTGGGGCTCCCGCGCCATCCGCTGCAGAGGACACTGGGGCTGGAGGCTTCGCTGCTGTCAGTCTGGGGGTGGACGAAGGCCACCGAGGGGACGGCGGCCGGGCGCGGGGCCAGCGCACACAGAACTGGCGCCGCGCCCGGCGCCGAGGTCGTCCGGCTGGAGCCCGGCGAGTCCATTAAACGCCTGTGACTTGCAGTGATTTATGACCCAGAGAAAGCGGCGACACAGCAGCTCGCCGGCCCCTGGGGGGCTGGCAGGGGCCAGGGTCCGGTTGAAACCAGTCCGGCTGGGGTGGGGGAGGGGCCAGGCCGCGCTGGGCAGAGACTGACCTGGGCAGGATGGCCTCAGCATCGTGCGCTAGGTCGGGGCTGGCGGGCCCTCCCCCTTTTAAGCGTTTCCTGCTTCCACCAGGACGAAATGCTTTGCGGAGAAGCTGTGGACTTTCCGAGCCCAGGACTCGCAGCGGTCACCGTGACCCATGCGGGCGGTCACTGCTCAGCCCGGCCGTGTCCCCGCAGCTCGGCTGCCCGGGCGCCCCGGCTGGCCATTCCCGGCGGCCCAGCGCCCATGGCGGCTCCTCGTGGTGGACAGCTCGAGTCCGCCTCTGCCTGCCTGCTCAACGCCACCGGCTCCCGGACCCGAACCCCGGATCTCAGACCGCGTGGGCGTGGGAGCCGGGGCTGTGGGCGCCGTGTACACCGCGGAGGGGGGCGGCCAGGCGCCCGGAGTTGGGGCGCAGAGGGTCAGGTCACCCCTTTCGTGGGCACCGTGGCCTCCACGAGGCGCTGCCCCCGTGGCCCCAGCAGCGGCTTGTCCGGTGAAGGGGCGGCCCGACCCGACCTGGCTCCGGGAGGAAAAGGGCTTCAGGAGTGGTCAGTCGGCGGAATCAAGGCCACCGTCCCGGCGTGCGGGGTCGAAGGTCCCTCGGCACAGCGACGGTGAGGTGTCCAGGTCGCCACTCCGCGGCTGACCAGGTGAAGGCCAAAGCCCCTCGAGGGCAACCTGGCGGCCAGCAGCGAGAGCCCCTGGGGCCGCGCCCAGCGCCCTGCGTCCACTCGGAGGACTCGGCTCGGTCCCGTGGACATTCAAGACCTAAGGGGACGCTGCTTTGGCCCGCCTGGGGCGAGCGCAGCTGTGGACGTCACCCCGCGGCTCGCAGCAGGTGTCTGACGGAGGCAGCTAACGTCCTGTCGTGTTGACCCACGCGGTTCAGGGCAAATCCAAACTGGGTCATCGTTTTGGTGAATTGGGGCGCAAGCTGCAGGAGATGCTTACAGGGACGGCCACCGTTTCTCCGCCATCTTCCCTCCTGCTTGTATTTGCCTAGTCAACGACACACGCGTGGGCCACGCGGGGAAAGAACACCCTTCTTTCTTCCTGTCACCATTCTGCCACTATACGTCCTTACACTATTTTGGGAAACCAGAACCGTAATTTCAGCAAAATTACAGAGTAATTCCAGGGTAGCATTTAAGCGCACTCCCTAGCATCCCTGTGCAACGCATGAAACGCAGCAGCCGTTTCTCCTGAGATTAGATGTTTTTTCCCTGCAAACAGTGCATGATCTTGGAAAATTTTCCATTTTTGGCTATTTGGTGCATTTTCACATGATAGATTTCTAGCCCATCATATGGAGAAAAGAATGAGGAAACTCTTGTTATTGAAATATTTTTATTGTTTGTCCTTCACACAATTTTTAAACAAACTTATAAATTTAGTTAGGTTTAGTGAATTCTTTGCACAGATCCTTCATGCTTCCTGAGGGTAACTTGCAGGGTCTACTATTTTTTATTAATAATTTTCAAGTTTTTTGCGAATATTATTAATGACCCAGAAGAACGGTCTCAGTTTACACTAATCACCATCTGTTCCTGAAACTACACAAATCTGTCTTTTCTATAAGCTTTCCATATGCTCACTGCTATCACTGAAACATTTCAGCAATTGGTACAATGGATTTTATTGTCTTTGCTTTAAAATTATCGATACGGTTAAATGCTTCACGTATATGCAGTTACTGTAACATTTATGACGTTTCTGCGCTATTTCCTCTTAAGTCATATATAAACACATTAACTGTCATATGTCAAATCTACATATTAGCACACAGCATTATATTGATTGACAATTCATATTCTCCTTCCCATTTCCACTTGTTGTATCTATGTGACTTTCATTTTCATGAATTGTATTGCTTCGAGTTCTTCTTTGCCAGCCTTTGAATGTATTTATGTTGCAAAATCCATTCTTGCTCTTTTTATCTTTCACCTTTTACGTTCAGCTCTTTAATCTTAGTCTATCTTATTTTTATATAAAGTGTACGGTTAGATCCTTATCTTATCCATCATAAAACAGCGCTGCGGATGTCTTCAAATGCTCGTTAGATCATACACCTCTCCTCTAATCAGTCAAGAGATGACAGTGTAATCACAGCTTTCAGAGCCCTCTCCCCAAAGCGGAGTAAGAGGAACAAAGGCAAAATGGAAGGAAAAGGAACATCCTGTGCCCGTAACTATGACTTGTGTTCCTTGGCACCGTCACCCACCCCGTCATCTTGGATTTTCCCTTCCCCATCCTCGATGCAACCGCAAAAATCCTTGCATTTCTAATAATAAAAAAAAATAACCCTCTCCCCTCTTCCTCCCACTCCCCCCCCAGCAGCACCCCGAAGTCGGCATCTTTCTCCAGGCCCAGTGCACGTGCTTCCCAGCTCCCCCTTTCCCATGTGGCTCACGTAAACCTTTATCAGCTGCAGCATCTGCTACTGTGGCTTCTGGGGTTCATTGTTTGAGCCAATCAAGTTTCTCTAACAGCAGTGTGTGCGGAGATAACCACGTCTAATAATATCTGCCTCTTGGAGAATCAGAAAACTGCCTACCGAATGCCACTTGTCATGCGTCAGTGTTTCCTCACTCCAGTCTCCCAAGTTCAAGGAGCCAGTCTTTCTGAAGGATGAAGCCATGCTGACATTTCTCTTTTCAAGTGGCGGTGACCCTGGCAAACACTTAGCCACTTTGTCCCGCTGCGCCTCCCTTTCTGTCACATTCTTCCCTTCTCTTGACCCCCCCTTCCTCCCTCCAGCTCAGAGCCAGCTCTCTTACTAGCCCGAGGTAGTGTGTTGTGTGTTAGCACAAAAGCGAAAGCATAGGATTGATTTTTTTAAAAATGTACATTTTCGGATAGACTGACATTTAATATTCTTGGAAAGCATTTAAGCCAGAGCACAAAGCAGATCAATTATTTCATCAAAAATTCTAGAGTTCAATAATTGTTACATCTCACATTATAAAGGCGCAAGCATTATTCACAGTAGATTGCATCACAAAGAAAATATTTTAAGAATAAAAATGGTCTGATAGTAAAGCCTTTTTTTTTAGTTTTAACCAAAGCTGAGTGATGGCGGATCAACACAGCAGCGATTAATCTCAAAATAGTTTCTATTTGGCAAAATACATGCACGGCATCACCGAATGTGGGAAATAGAATAAAAATTGATAAATGCCCAGTTTTGGTCACTCGTGTCTCGGCGGCGGTGACTCCATAAGATGTAGCATAAGCCGCTGTGTGGTTCCATGAAGATGGACGCACCCCCTGTGGGAGCTGTCGGAGGAAGGATGCGAAGAACCACAGGATCCGAGATGACGCGGAGACACCCAGGGAGACTTGACATGGCACGCGGCTCAGCGGGAAAATGGCGCCTGGAAGTTGCTGGAGAGGGAAACAGACAGGACGAGGGATGAAGAAACTTCCCTGGGGACATTCTGGTGATGAGGCACCCAGGTCAAAGGGCGTTTCTGGTCAGTGAAATACGGAAGCCGTGACACAGACGTGAAGGAAGAAGAAGTCAGGATGTTCTTGCACAATTGTGCCAAACGCCAGCAATAGCTTTGCTTCTGCTGCATTGGCCAGCCTGCTTTCGACGGCTCTGGGTCAGCGGGTGAGGGTCAGCGGGTGATAACTCTACGCTCATTATCGTGAGCATTTTACTCCCTTGTCTGCTGCATCGTTTTCAAGACTCTCATTTTTTGGCCATTCTTGTCCCCAAACGTGGATTGATTTCTCACCCGGCTTCCCCTGGCCTCTGCTGTCTTCCTCCTCTTCTGACCGTGGCACACGGATCCCGACACCCTCTTCAGCACACGGGACTGGACTCCCATTGAGTCGCCTCCGGTGCCAGGTGGCAGAGGCCCGGAGGGTGGTTTTAGCCATGAAAATATGGCTCATTTCAACCAACGCGAAGCCCTGAGCTCAGGAGTTTCCAAGTTGTTCTTGAGTCTCCACGGGGCCAGCGAGGACGTGGTGTTCCACGATGTCTTTCACCAAAGGGACTTAGGCTGGGGCTCGTTCCTTGAGTCCCGGATGTCATTGTGAGAAAACACCCAGCCCAGGTCAGGTGTCTGTGTGGGGAAAACGCTTCTGAGGGAGCAGACAGTATGTGCTCTGATCGGGGTGAGCGGCCCTGCAGTCAGGAGAATGCAGACAGCTCAGCCTCAGATCCTCAGACCTCAGCAGTCTCAACAACGGGAGCCATCCAGAGCCTTCCAGAGTCTTCCAGAACCTTCTAGAACTCTCCGGAGGCCTCCATAGCCTTTCAGAACCATCTGAGGATGCCAGGTATCCTGAGACCCTCCCGTGGACCGGAGCAGCAACAAATGACCACAAGTGCTCCTATAACAATGACAACAACAGCAACAATAGTAATAACGTCTGTGTCTAGGCACAACCTATTTCTGATTAATAAGGTTTTGGGGATTTAGAATAGAAAAATGTGACGGGAAACAAAGCATCGGTTGCTATGGTACCGTAATAGCATGAACCTTCAGGTACGACGGGGAGAACGAAATCTGCAACTTTTTCTATTTTAGAAAACGTTTTTCTGCAGAAAATGTATTGATTAAATAACGACTTGACTTGTCACAGTGACAGGTGGACGGACCACGTAATGGTGCAACTATAGCATGCATTTCCTTAGTAGTTTCCTTCTCAGTCTTAGAACACGAAATGCATGCGTTCGCTTAAAGCTGATCATAAATAAAACACTTTATCATAAGGAATGCGCGCATTCTTTGATTTAGAAGAAAATCCTTCATTACCTTCAAGCACCAGTCCAGCAAAACTCTCTCCCCAGAAGATGTCCTTTTGGCGCAGCGGGCCGAGAAGGAAGTCAGGGTGTGACAGGGCTTTGAAGGGAGCGCTTGGTGCCACCTGGTTGCTACTGCAAGGCCATTTGTCCCCACCCTGGTTCCAGCCAGGACCTCTGGACACAGTCTCCATCGGGCGTGAGTTCTCCACGTTCAGCGTCACTTCTGAGAGGCTTCCCTGTCTGGAAGAACCCTTGAGGAAATAACTTTCCACCAAGCAACATGCATTCGGATCGCTGGCCTCCTGCCGCTTCCTGAAGTTACCAACCGGCTTGTTGGGGCCGCGTCTCCACGCACCGGCCGCTGGAGAAGTGACCGCTGCGCTTTTCGGAGCCAGCCACCTACCTCAACGCCTGTTGGGGGGAGCGCTTGGTGGGGTCTTTCAAAAGCGTCTCTGCGCGGCCTGTAAAAGAGGGCGTTGGGTGTCGTGAACCCCATGATGGCCAGCAATCGCCGATCGGTGATTTAATTCTTAATTTAATTAATTGATTCCAAAGAGATTCCTGACCTGGTGACTAAATGCACAGACTGACGTTCGCGTCGGCTGCCCACGACCCAGTGACTAGAGCCAAGGAGCAGCCAACGGCTCGGTGTTTGGAAAATGGCCGAGTGGACGCTCGGCGCTCACGCCTGGAACCGAGCAGGACATGACCTCAGCCACACTCGCACACTCCCCACGCGCACGCACACG
>PVHY01025900.1:0-10332 GCA_004024945.1 Uropsilus gracilis
GGAATGATGGGGGGGGGGTGAATCCCAGGAATTAAGAGGATGTGAAATTTATATTTAAATGAATTCTTTGATGTTTTTAAAAAAATCCAGAAAAAAAATGGCTATCTTCAGCCCTTCCATCTTTATCCCTGTGCTTCACCTCTCAGTATTGAATTCCTGGCTCTAACTCAGACATCTTTCGGCTGCACCACTCAATCTGCAGGCTTTCCCACATCAAACCTAACACCTTCAGGTGTTCCCCATCTAGATGCTTCCCTTCTAGATGCTCACTCCCTGAAAACTGGACTCTCAGCATACTAATGCTAACTTGATATTCCATACATATCCGTAGCTTTCAGACTTCCTCCAGACATGTAGCACCCTAATTTTAGAGCTATACAGTTTTGTAGCATTTTCAGTTAATTCCTTTAAATGTTAGTGTTGTTTTCTATCTTGAGCATCAAAAAATATATATCCCACATATTGGGATATATAGTAAAAATTTAAATGACTAATACCCCTTAAGCTACCTGTACTGCTGTATTCTGGAGTGTTCTAGAACAAATATTTTATGCGCATCTATAATGTGTCAGTGACAGGAGTGGTAAACAAGTTAGATATGGGTTTTCTCAAAAAGAATAACTTATTTACTGGTTCAGCCATGCTGCCGGGCACTGACACTCCCCCCCACCCCCCAGCCATCCAGCGTGCCGTGCTCCTTTCGAGATTCAGGAGCACAACGTCAGGGGGCCTGCTGCCTGCCAGGGCTGTGGGGAGCTGCTGGGGGTACCCCCCAGTCACTGTACCACGAGGTGGCTGGGGAAGGCGCGGGCAGCCCCACCCACACGTCCAGTTAAGCCATGCTACCAGGCACTGAGCCCCCCACCCCCACTGGACAAGCAGGCTGGTGGAGGGTAGTGGGTGGTAGGGGTCATTCCCTCTGATCTTCTCCAAATCCAGTCAACCTTCACCAGAAGCAGCTAAATCAATGATTCAATGGCAGTTGCACAAAAATACAGAGATGAAAAACAAAGAAGTATTCCGGAACACCGAACATGTCAAATCCATAGGACACAGAACTATTAAGACTGATTATAGACACGCACTACCTCAGAAATACAACCGCTGTGATCGACAACCATGGGAATGGAATTTCCCATTCAGAGATGCCTTCAGCATGATCAAAGGACCCTCCCACTTTAGGGGGTGAGAAAAGCCACAGAGATGGGCAATGGCCCCACGACAAACCAGACCAACCATCTACCAGAGTCTATTTCGATAAAAAAAAAAATTGGTGCACAAACTGTGGCCAGGAGAAACGCTCCCAATGCCAGCAACCAGAACTACAAAACAAAGAAGGAGCAAAATATGACAGAAGATAGGTGAGAGCAGCAGAAAGGAGGAGGAAATGAAAGACACAATCATGTGTGAACTGGTGGCCAGCAGCAAAAAGACACTTGGAAAACTAAGCACAGGTCGCTGTGTCCCAGGAAACCACGTCCACACTGGACAAAAGGACATTGCTACAGGAAAGAAGAGGAAGAACCGAAGGGTCTAAAAATTAAGCAATAAATGGTAGTGAAAGAAGAGTGGACTAGGGGGAAGAACACCCAAAGGCAAATGAAAACAAAACTTATTCAATAAAAATATATATTTTTTTTTAAAAGACTAACTTTGAGAGAGCAATTGTTAAATATATTATTACACAGATGGTATTTGTGCAACATAGCTACGTTTAGAAAATTATTTTCAATAAAGTGAAATTTCCCTGAGAAAATGAAAAATAAAGAAGTTTAAGGAAGGAACTTAGTATTGCCCAAAGTCCCAAAGCACAATCATATAAGCCACCTCTAAACATGTCTTCAAGTTCTTTTGGCTAATAGGAGAAGAAATGGAGATATTACACTCCCAGACTCTAAACTGTACTACAAAGCCATAATAATTAAGACAGCATAGTACTGGAATAAAGACAGACACACAGACCAATGGAACAGAATTGAAAGCAAGCCCAGAGATAAAGCTACACATATATGGCCAGTTAATCTTTGACAAAGAAGAGCCGGGCATGGTGGCTCATGCCTGTAAGTTTTAGCCTGTGAAGCAGCTGGGGCTAGGGATTGCAGTTCGAGTCCTGCTCGGGGCAACACAGCGAGACCAGTCCCAAAAATAGCTGGGGGTAGTGGCACACGCCTGTAATCCCAGCTACCTGGGAAACTGAGGCTGGGGATTGCTTGATTGAGTCCATGGTATCCTGGGCAACGTGAGCCTGCAGTTCCATGGGCAAAAATAACGAGACCTAGTCTCAAAAAAAAAAAAAAAAAAAAAAAATCTTTGACAAATAAACAAAGAATATTCACTGGAACAGGGATAGTCTCTTCAATAAATGGTACCAGGAAAACTGGACCATGACATACAAAAAATGAATCTAGACTACTCCTTCACACCATGTATAAAAACAACTCAAAATGGATAAAATGCTTGGATGTAAGACCTTAAGCCATAAAATACATAGAAGAAAATATGGGCAAAACACTTCAAGACCTACACTTCAGAAACCTCTTTCAAGACACATCTACAGATGCTTTAAAAAAAAGATGAAGGAAAACATAAAAATCTGGAACTACATTAAAAGGCTTCTGTACAACAAAAGAGACAATATCCAAAATAAAAAGAAATCCAACTAAGTAGGAAAAAATTTTGCCTAACAAGTGATAAAGTTCTGATAACAAAGATCCACAAAGAACTCACACAATTTAGCCAAAACAAAGCAAAAAGTTCAGTCAAAAAAATAGGACTAAGAACTAAGAAGACACTTCTCAAAAGAAGTGGTACAAATGGCCAATGGGCATATAAAAAAAGATGCTTAACCCCACTAATAATCAGGGAAATGCAAATCAAAAGCACAATGAGATACCATCTCACAACAATAAGAATGGCCCATATTAAAAAAAGGGGGGGGGGGCAACAACAAATGCTCACATAGATATGGAGTGAAAAGAACTTTTTTTCACTGCTGGTGGGAATGTCAACTGGTCCAGCTACTATGGATACCTGTGTGGAGGACCCTTAAACTACTGAAAATGGAACTACCATTCAATCCAGCAATTGAAAATCTACCCAAAGGATAGATTTTGAAAATCTACCCAAAGGATACAAAAACATTCATTCAAAAGGACACCTGTACTTGTGTGTTTATTGCAGCACTATTTACAATAGCCAGAATATGGAAACCACCGAAATGCCCCAAAACAGAAGAATGAATCAGAAAGTTGTGGTCTATTTACATAATGGAGTATTATTCATCAATCAAAAAAGACAAGATTATGTCACTTAGAGCAACATGAATAGAGCTAAAAGGAATCATGTTAGTAGAAATAAGCCAAAAAGAAAAAAGAAAAATGCTGGATGGTCTTACTTATGATTATGATGAAGATATGGGGAAAACAAACAAATAGACAAGTAAAATTTAAAACTGTCAAAGGAACTGAAGCTTAGAACAAGAGGAGGGGAGAGGGGTAAAATCGGGGTAGGGATGGGTACAAAAGATTAAGATGATGGTTACTGGGTGACAAGGTGCTGGGAGAACCTAAGGGTAGACAACAATACTATAGATAGGTAGGTGAATGGATGGATAGATGGATGGATGAATGGATGGATGGATGGATGGATGGATGGATGGATGGATGGATGGATGGATGGATGGATGGATGGATGGATGGGTGTGCAATCAATCTCAAAAAAATTATTTAAGAAATAAAGGTCTTCAAGTACATCTTAGAAAAGTATTTATAAAATTAAATCATATTAATTGTGCTATTTTATACTAAAGAATTAATTTTAGATATGTTTTTCTTGATTTAATTAAATATCCACATAAAACATTGTTTTAGTAATGACTCTGTTTTCTGCCATTTCAATTTGCCTTCTTTTTTAAATGAGCTGATCCTTTTCTTAAATTGACACATTTCTTTGGTGTCAAAATATCTGCTGTGATTTTGTTTATTTTATTATTATATTTTGTTTATTTTTATTATTTTGTTTACACAGTTACACAGTTGCTGTGTATCTCTCCAACTATTATAGTCCTGCTATCTATGTACAGGTCAAAGAATATAAAAATGAATTATTATGTATATATGTGTGTACACACACATAAACTTACATATCTGTCTTAAAAATTATGAAAGCATTTTGTGCTCCTACCAGCAGAATATTAAAGAACTCAGATCCAGTACCTTTGCCAACACTAGATTTGTTTCCAATCTTTCCTAACCCAATAAACTGAATTCAGATTATTGAATTAGCACATTTATTGTCATTGAACTTGACCAAATCTCACATAGTTATTTTCCATTTATGTTTCTATTTGGTCAAATTTCTGTCAATGGATTATGTTATGTGTCTTTTGGTTCTTGGTTTTAATAACTGAAAGTAGAACATATACAATCTTGGTACATTTTCCCTCTTTGGGAAGGGAATTTATTCTTGTGTATATATCTATTTTACCTATTTTTTGACAAGCTGACTCTAAAATAGAAATAAAAATACAACTATCCAAAAATACCTCAGAATATTTTTAGTAACAAAGATGGGGGACTTGCATAACTGATAATGAGAGCTTATTTTAAGGCTGAAGTACTTAAGTAGTTTATTGATGTAAGGAGAACAAATGAAGCCAGGGACAGAATAAACGGTCCCCAAACAAACATACATAATTGATGTATGAATGATGGTATTGCAGGCTAGGGGGGAAGATACATTTTAATATAGATATTAACTGTAAGTCTATGTGGGGAAAAAAGTTAATTTTGACTCTCTCCTCAAACAAAACACCATAGGATCTCAAAGTGAAAAGAGATAAAAATACAGGAACCCATGGAATATACCCATGGAATATCTTTATACCCCTGGAATAAACAAAAATACAACATAAACAACAGTAACCATAAAAATTAGAGTAACATTAGAATAAAGAACTTCTATTTGTCAAAATATACCACCATGTGAAGAGAGTATCATGGAGTAGAAAATATTATGTAATTAATGTAACCAGAGAGAATTTATTTTTAAAATACACAATTCCCACAACTTACAAGAAAAATATAGATAATTTTATATAAAATCAATCCTAAAGTAGCTATTTAAGTACAAATCAGGGACACTATTTTTGGAAGTGAAGCTATTATTTACCATGGTAACTTGTATAAACTGGCATTCTCTTGGGAAAACTGGAAAGTTTCTCGATTAAGAACCAGAGTTTTGGTTAATTTTGCATCAACTGAGTAGGGATGCCCAAATAACTGACTAACATTATATCGGTATATCTGTGAGATTGTTTCCAAAAGAAATAAGCATTGGAATCAGTAGACTGAGTAGAGAAGATCTGCCCTAACCAATGTGGGTGGGAACCACCCAATGCATTAAAGTGAACTCTCATCTTGAGATGTGACATCCTTCTCCTCCTACACTCAGAATCAATAAGACTGGTTCTCAAGCATCCTACTAAGATTTCATTACACTGCTGGCTTCCTGGCTCTCTAGCTTTCAGAGAGTAGGTTGTGGGACTTGTCAACCTCCAAAATCATGTGAATCAGTTCTTATAATAAATCTCTTATTGATCAAGATATCCTATTAGTTCTGTTTCTCTGGCAAAGTTTTTGTAATTTGTCAACCAATGCCACAATAAATAATTTGTCAACCAATGCCACAATGAAATACCATTACCAGAACAACTAATTAGATATATACAACATCTGCACATGCAAGCATGCTGGATATAAGATGATGAATCTATATCTACACAATGCTGGAGGAGACCTAATTATTTGTAGTACTTTAGAAAACTGTTTTGCATTATTTTTACCGAAGCAAAATATGCATCCTCTATGGCTCACTGATCCTAGTCTAGGGTTATGTCCAACAATACTACGGGCTAATGAGAATCAAAATAAACACAAAAAATTGTCCCTAATAGCATTATTCATACTAACAAAAAACTGGAGAAAAGCCCAACCCATCAACAGCAGTATCAACAAATACATTTTGTTTATTCATGCAACAAAATATCATTCAATAATGAAATAAACATCTGCCAAATATGAATTTTAAAAATATGTCAACAAAAGCAGAGAAAGTAGGTGGGGAAGAACTTACTGTTACCGGCAATTATTAAGTTCCAAAGCAGCAAAAACTAATTATGGCATACCATGATAGTGGTAGCAAGTGGAGGAGTGGAGTATAGTGATGTCAAGAGGGCACAGAGGAGCTCAGAGAAGCTGCTGATCTGGCTGTTGATTGCCCGTGTGATTGTTTGTCATGATTCAGCATGCATACTACAAATCTTGTAAATTATCTAATTTTGTTACCTATGTTACATAGTTTGCATATTTTCAACATTAAGTATGTTGAAAAATTGCAACAAAATTTCTCAGGATAGCATCAAATAAAATAATGAATAGTGTATATACAAACACAAACAAAATTAATTATAGGGTCAACTAATTCTCAAGAGGTAAATAATAATTCAGGTAGAAAATTCCTCAAGAGTTTTAGGTCAATTTAAACCTAGAAACTTGCTAAATGTTTTCTTATAAGGACAGATTTGGTTGTGGAGGGAAGGGGATGGAGGAAATCCAAAATGCAAATGTAAACAATTCCTAAAGATACTAAATGAACAATTAAATAGAATACTGTTCTAGTTAAATAAACATAGGAATTGATGCAATATAAAACAAATTTTTGGCAGAAATGGATGTTTATTAAAAAATATCATTTCTGAATTATTCCAAGATTTTTCTGAACCCTTATTTGGGAAGTAGAAAAGGGTTACAGGCAAAATTTGACCTCTTACTTGCCAGTTCAGTTTTATCTATGACTGTCAACACTGCAAAGTGAATCAACCTGCATTCTCAGTCAGTCATGAGCATCATTAAGAAAACGAAACTAAGCAAATTTGAAAAATCACATTGCCAAAACATAGTGCTTGATGGCAAGTACCAAGTAACAATGGTATGCTGATAGCTTTCTGAGCTAGCAATTGTGAAAGTGACCCATGGAGAAAGTTTTAAGTAGTAACATGAACATGAAAGCATTGTGACATTCCCACAGTAAGACGCTTTGGCGGATGTTTGCTGAGTATGGCAAATTGTGTCAGATGAGCAGTGGTCTGACTGATGCATTATTAATATCAGAAGATATCTTAGTTACAATGTGACTGACCAATCTCCAATGCAAGGTAGAAATCCCCAATTTTTGTCCTATCCCACCTTCCTTATGCTGTCAAAATATGGCTCAGCAAATTCTAACCAAAGGTATCTGTGCATTGGCTGTTAATGCATGAACTATCAACAGTAGTCAACTAGAAAATTAATAAAATGTTCTGATACTTCAAACCAAAAAATTCTTTATTTGACCCTAGGTTTCAGTTAATAAAGTTTTTCTGATACCTATTATCAGTTTCATTTTTCTTTATAGTTGGTTTGGCAGGAAGTCTTCGCTCTCCCATCTTTAAGAATTGTACACATATACCCAATGAGACAGCATATTCATTTCTGTAGAAGAACTAACGTGTTTTTTCCTCTAGTCATAAGAATTATGTAAATATGATTTTGCTTTGGCTGCAGTAATCTCACAGCCAAATTATTAGATTAGATTGTAATATCTTTTAAATCATTAATAGAGACTATAAATTAAGATTATGCTAAGCTTGGGATGCAACCCAGGGACGCATTGCCCCACATATGGAAACAGTCATTTGCAGAGGCTATGGCCTATTGTCTATATCTGTCTTGCCATAAGGAAAGAGGGCACCCTGGACCTGAGGAAGAGAACCGTGGTCAGCACAGAAGAAAGGGATGAGGACTTTGAAAGCCACCCTGAGATTAAGGTAAGAAAAGTCTTTTCCTTGTCTTTTTGGAGCTTTCCTTTGACCTAAGATCTAGAATCTAAGCATGAACTTCCTTAAGAATTCTGAACAATCAATAATGTGAGATGCTCTGTCCACTAAAGATGAGCCAAGACAGGATTCAGGCTGATAGTTTCCTACAAAATGGTTCTGGACAGTCCTGAGCTGTTTTAGTAGCTATATATTATTCTCTGTGCTCAATTTTATGCTCCAAAAACTTGAAAATTTTTCTTAAGGTTTAAACTCGTCCCATTGGACTATAGACAATGAAAGTAAAACATGTGCCCATACTTCAAGTGGAATAGCAGGGATTATAGTACCTGTAATCCCCATAGCAAAGGGAAGAACATAAGGGGTCCCAGTGAGAGACCCTTACTCCCTCTGGAGCAGCTGCATCGCCAGGATAGCAGGCAACTAAGTCAGCCATCCAGGGAGCTTAAAAGCATAGAAACATTTCCCAGGCAAATACCAAGTAAACTCTGGGGACCTCTTAGAAATAACTGAGGATCACTCTGAGAGAAAGTAATTTCTAAAAATTAGGCTAGTGGGGCCTCATACTATCATGTTGGATATTAAAAGTAAATGTAGGTTTAATTTTTATCACAAGATGATGAAATCTGAGACTGAGATTGTAGTAAATTTAAATATGAGGTCCAATAATAGCTGGTTGGTGAGCTTCTATTGCTTCCATTTTGTTTTCTTTATCTAGATTTTCACTTACTTTTAAGTCTTTTTTGCTTCCACTGTTTCATGATTTTATACTTTAGAATGTCTCTTGTTATAAAGTACATGATAGACAAAGGCAAATAAGATTCAGGAAAATAATAAAAATAATAATAGATAAGCAAAAAAAAAAAGTACCATTCTAGATATTCATTTTAAATATATTAACTTTTAGCTGGCAATGTGACCTAAATACACTTTATATTACTGTGGTTTGATTTCTTTCTCTGAAACATGAGGGAGTTGAGATGGATACTGTCTGAGGTCAACTTCCACCACTAGGATTTGTCCATGAGATTTATGTTCCTGTAACTCGGTATAATATCCTGAAAACATTTTCTATTAAGTGAAGGGTTTCATTCTTGGAAACTTTATAACAAAAAAATATTGACTGAAAGTCTCAAGGGAAGTCTACACTATCCTTTTTAAATGGCTAAATATGAATACTATGAATATTTTCTAAGATAAACATGAAGAATTGGAAACCTGTAGTCACAGAAATGAGAAAGATCAAGTGGGCTTCATGGTATATTTTATTTACTCGAGAAATCATATAGTACTTCACAGGAATTTTATACATAGACCTTATAAATGCATAGCCTGTGGCTGTGAAGCAGGTAAATGTAAATAAAAGAAATTTATCTTGAGGTTAAACTAAAAATTACTTCTGTCTTCACACAAAGAAACAAGAAGTAATACTGCTAATTTAATTTAGAAATGAATAGTTTTTGTGTCATACTTTAAGTATATATAGGATGTTTAATGAAGATATCTATTCAATTATTCCTGTTCAACCTCAATGAATTATTTCTGGTCACCGCACTCTGAATTTATACATGACCTTAACATTAATTTAATTAATGTTAAATGGTGGCTCGTGCCCGTAAGCTTCAGCCTATGAAGTGGCTGGGGCTAGGGATCGCGGTTCGAGTGCCGCCTGGGGCCCGTAGCGAGACCTAGTTCCAAAAAAAAATAGCTGGGCGTGGTGGCGCGCACCTGTAATCCCAGCTACCTGGGAAGCTGAGGCTGGGGATTGCTTGAGTCTGTGGTACCCCGGGCAACGAGAGCCTGCGGTTCCATGGGCAAAAGTAGCGAGACCTAGTCTCCAAAAAAAAAAAAAAAGAAAAAGAAAAAAACAACAAAACACTAATTTAACTAACATAAATATATTGGCCACCAATATGTGCCTAGAAATTAATGTATAAAATAAGTATCAAAACTTCTCTTCAATCTAAAAGTTGCAATATTCTTCAATGATCCTTCTAGCTCAAACTAATGCTAATATATTGGTTTAATAAGATGGTAACAACCAATTGTTTTAGACTTCCCAATTAAGCTATGGAATTTGGAACAACAGATTATGAGCTTAATATTAATAATAACCATTACCCTCTGAAACAAGGTGATATTCCATCCTGGTTAAAGCCTGAGCATCTTATCTAACAGGCAGAGCCTCCCAGTAACAATCTTAGAATGCTTTCCAACTTTCCCTTAAAAATTATTTAAGTAACAACCATAAAATACATAGAAGAAAACCTGGGCAAAACCTTTCATGAATTTCACCTCAGAAATCCATTTGGGGAAACAACTATGGCTGGCAAAAAAATGAAGGAAAACATAAACAGCTAGGACTATACAAAACTAAAAAGTTTCTGTTCAGCAAAAGAGACAATAAACAAAACAAAAAGAAACCCAACCAACTGGGAGAAAATTTTTGCCCTGCAGAG
>PVHY01025901.1:0-17878 GCA_004024945.1 Uropsilus gracilis
CACAGGAGACTGAAATGAGTTGTTTTTTAGATAAGACAGAATGCAGAACAGTCTATTTCAGAAAAGCTACAAAATAAGTATCACTATTTTGGGGAGGAACATAATTATGTTCTGTTGGAAAATACAAATCCAGTAAACACTTTTGTATTCCGACATTTAATGGTATTTTGTATTCTTTCTTGCTGTGGTGGTGATAAAACTCTGTTTTAACAAAGAGACCCAGTTTTCAGCAACTGAGAACACAGCTAAGCTATTATCTCAGGGAGACTGGGGCCCCCACAGACCCTGCAAGGGGCTATGTGTCTTGTGCCCGAATGGTTAGGTATGGCTGTAAGGATATCTTCATTCACAAATGAGTTTTGGCATCACAGAAAGAAGAAAGTTGAAAAATGAGAAGGCAGTCAAGATAAGAGAACTGCCAGCAAAATCTTCCTGTGTAGGGTTGGGAAGGCCGCCTCCAGGGACCCCTGCATGAAAGGACCATGTCACCCTCCCTGCACCAACCCTCCTAGCATCCCCACCCCTCAAGGGCCATAATAGCCAAGCATCTGCCCTTCATGATGGAAGCAAAGGACGTTGATAGCAGCAATTCAATAAAGAGAAAAACCTACATAAAAACTAGTAGACACAAATAAGCATAGAGAAGTTTCTGAGGCTAACAGGAATGGAGAGGGAAAAAAGGTCCAGGGTGGTAGGATGTGGGGGGGAGAGGGGGAATCACAGATATGATAATAGCTGAGAATTCAAAGACAATATTAAAAAGAGAGAGAGAAAAGGAATGAAGGTATTCACAGTATATAAAACACATAGATATGTAAAAAAGAAATCATATGTGCTGTTAGGAGTTCTGTGTACATGTGAAGCACATGTGAGAGCACTGACAGAGGGCAGTTAATTAAAAAAAAAAAACACAGAGTCCATTCTTTGAGTGGACCTAAAAGGAAGCACCATGTGTTCTCAGCACAACCCTCCTCAGGCATGAGACCACCCCTCCCAGACCCTCAGTTCACTTCTCAGTCCACGGTGATGGATTCTACAGAGGTAGCCTGGACAGAAAAGACAGGCCAGACCACCTCGTGGGGAACCCAAAATTTCCCAACTTACCCACCAAGATTGAGTTTCTCTTGCATATACCAGTGGTCAGAGCAAGAGAGAGAGACAGTGATCAGCAGGACAACACGTCAGAGAAAGTTGTCCGGGGCTAACTGAGGGTGGGGCAAGAATTTCTCATGAGACAGGGAAAGCATGCTTGTGCCCTCACTTACAAACATGGCCTCAAAGATCACCAGTGTCCCCACCCAGCTTATGCTGGGGTTGGGACTGGTCCCCAGGGGACCTGGAAAGTTTGTGCATGACTTTCTCATCATTTTTCCATTCAGAGATTTGAGGTTGGTATGGCACATGTGGGCAATCCTCTCCCCCATGGGCTTGAAATCAGGTCACAAAACAGGAAAAGCAGAGAACTTAACTAAACTTATAAGTGGGAGAAGCTGGCCCTTTAATCCCAGCCACTCATCAGGTTCATCCCAGCCCGTTTGAGCAATAGCAAGTCTTCACTGACTGTAAAAAGAGGCAAAAACAGATGGACTCATTAAAAAGACAAAATAGACAAGAGTCACTGAGCGTACAATGGACCCCTTTGATGATCTCATCAACCAGTTCAGTCTCTAGTCCAAAAACTCCACATGGGTTCTTCAGGCATGTGTGTCCACAAGATGGCAGCCATCCCGCCTTCAAGCCAGATGAAGAAACCAAGATGGCACTGTCGATCCTCCTCCTCCTCCAAAAGGCACAGCTCCAACATCCTTTCAGCTTCAACTCTAAAGTGGGCCAAAACCAGCAAGACTCACTCGACACAACAGCAGCAGCCCCTTCAGACATCTCATGATGGAAACAGCAACACTCCACTTTCTCTTCAGATCTCCAGACAACTCCCAAGCTTTGCAGTTTCAAAGTTCAAGCAAGTTTTCAAGCAACACGGTTCTGAGTCAGCTTCCACAGGGCACAAGTTTTTCCAACATGCTTTCCTGGGCTCCTCACCAGCCCAGGCTGGAGATGGAAGCCCTCAGCTTGGCTTCTGTTCCTGCCCTGCTGCCACACATGGCAGAGGTCGCTCTGAGGCCTCCAGCCTCCCTGCTGCTCCTCTGCTCTCTCTCTTCTTCCTCTCCTTAAATTCCCTCACTCCTGTACTCTAGTGAGAAGGTTTGGCTTTCCTTCTCCAAGTCTCCACCCACCAGGGCACAATGACTGCCACCTTAATGCAGCACTACCATGCTGGGGGCCACAGCCTCCCGATTTCACTATAGTACCCATATCAGACTGGCAGATCTGGAGCCTGGCTGCAACCCCGGAAAACAGAAGATGTGTGGTACATCCCATCTGCAATTCAGGGGATGGAATGGGCTGCTCCTAGTCATAGAACAATGCCCCCATCCCCTCCCCACCCAGACTAAGACCTGCTCAGACAAAAGAGCCTCTGCGGGGATGATTAAGGTGTCTTCCTCCAGATGGAGAGATTGTCCAGGTTGATCCTGGGTCCAACATAATCATGAAAGCCCTTATAGCAGAGCACCTTCTCTGGAAGGCAGGACTCTTGGCCGGTTGAAGTCAGGGAAATGCACCATGGAACTAGCAGGAGAGATGCCGCCTCTGGCAGGCAGAGTGCCTCAGGGAGACAGGAGCTGGTACACAGGGCTGCAATGGGGTCACGGAGCTCCGAACAGTCAGTGTAGAGAAGAGGAGAGAATTTGCTGATGGGCAGAAGCTGGAAGGTGTCTGCAGCGCCTCAGGCACACCCAATTCCCTCTTGGGGCCAAGTCTTAGAAGGGCAATTTTCCCCAAAGGAAAGCTAGGGAGCAGAATGAAAATAAGGGAAATGCTTTCGATGGACAGGGTAGCGTCAACAGGCTCTGCCCCAGAGGTCCCTTGGAGACGGCGTCTCCACCTGGCCTCATAACTTCCAAGCACCACACAGTTTCCAAGGATAAAGGATGTTGTTCACTAAAGACGGCCGAGCTATCCTGTGTCTCTTCCATCTCCCGAGTCTGTGAATCTAACTGCAGCTGGAGTTCACTGAAGACATGTCTATCTTCCAATATGAGTGTCTTTCATTTAACTGATTGCATCAAACAAGACAAACTTAACATCATTTGCGGCAACATGGATAGAGCTGAAAGGAGTCATGTTAGCAGAAATAAGCCAGAAAGAAAAAGAGAGATACAGGATGGTCTCACTTATAGGAGAGATACAGGGAAAACAAACAAACAGACAAGAAAAAGTTTAAATTGTCAACAGAACTGAAGCATAGGCGGCTTGGCCTGCACCCTCCACAGTCCCCGCCATGATGGTGGCCCACCACGCCTTACACGCACTGGCTCCCTCCACCTCTAGAGGATGAATGGGACAGAGCTGCAGGGTTCAGTCCGGAGGGGCCATCCTCACTAGCACGAGAGTGCCATGTGGGCTGCTTTCGGCCCACGCCTGCAGCTCCCCGGACATTGGCTGCCACCACGCCTGTTGTGCAACCGGCTTTCATCCTCCTGTAGTGGGGTTGGTGCATGTGAGGGATTGCTTCCGGGGATCGCCCAGGACTGTGGTGTGTGGGCACTGCACACCTGAGGCTTGCCAAGAAGCACAGGGCGGGGGGGGGGGGATAGAGGGGAAGGGGAATGGAGTGGGTGGTTTGCCACAGTCCCCTCTCATTTAGCCTCCACTCCAAGAAGCCCACACCAGCAATAAGTACATCGAGACAAACTTCGACCACAGAAACAGAAGAGGCAAGGAACAGCAAGAAAGACTCTAAAAACACATGCCTGTAAGGCAAGACTCAAAAAGAGTAAGCAAGTTCACAGAGCAATGAACTGTGAGAACAAACATGAAAGAGCTACATCTACTACATCACTAGGAAGCTGTCAAAAAAGAACAGCACATTCCTTTTGCCAGAGGGAGGATGCCTACAGAATGGCAGTGGCCCAACAGCAAAGCTCCTAAAAAGGAAATTTGGAGACCTACCATCAGCTGATGACTGCTCCCATCGAGGAGCAGCTCTACCAAAACATAAGACTGGGAGTCAGGTCCCCAAAGTCAAAGACCTGAAACAGAATGGGATGGAGCAGCAAGATGAGGCAGAAAACAACAGAAAGAACAGCCACCAGGAAACAAGAAGCATGGATACAAGCCAAAGGGGCTCAGATCGACCAATGAAGACCAAAAAAAAAAAAAAGACTAAAGTGCTAATCATGGAAAAACAACAAAAAGAAAGGAGGCAAAGAGAATGGAGGGGGCATGGTGGGGTGGGGTAACCCCATGGGGATCAACAATTATACAAAATCCAAAAATAAGAAAAAAAAGAATTGAAGCTTAGAATAAAAGAGGGGGAAGGAGGAAAAATCAGGGGTGGGATGGGCACAGAAGATTGAGAAGGTTCCCGGTTAATAAGGTGGAAGGAGAACTCTGGAGTAGAAAATGACATAAAATTAATTTAATTTTAAAAATAATTTGATTGCAGAATAACATTCCATTGTGGCTGTGGTATAGCTACACAATGGAATATTATTCTGCATTCAAAACTGACAAATATGAGGCATTTGTGATAACCTGGATGAACCTAGAGGGAATCATATTAGCAGAAATAAATCAGAAAGAAAAAGACAGAAACCAGATGGTCTCATCTATAGGTGGGATACAGGAATAACAAACAAAGAGCCAAGAAAAAGGCAAAATAAGCTGACAATAGAACTGGGGCAGGCAGCAAGGGAAGGGAAGAGGGAAGGGAGAAAACAGGGAAGGGAAGAGCACAAGATGATCAAGATGAAGGTCATGGGTGACCTAGAGTTGAGGGTGACCTAGGGTTGAGGGAGAACCCTGGGGAATACAATGAGGAAATATATTTGTGTATACATATACACAAATACATAAATATGCAAACAATGAAATGATTACTGAAAATTCAATAATTAAATAAATACTGTGATTTTGAAAGGAAGAACATTCTCCCAACTGCTGGCTGAAGCAGTCATCTGTTTCATGGGTCATCTACTGGCCTAATTGGTATGCAAATGGCCACCTTGCCCTCTGTCCACCCAGGGGACAATCAGACAGGGCTCACAGGACAGACAGGCCATCTCCAGGGAGCTTGCCCAGTCCACAAGCAGCCACTTCCCCAACACCCCAAACTCTAGGCTTCAGAAGCCACTATCTTCAAACAAAGACATTACAAGCCCAGAGCTGAAGTCTAAAAACAGACACCCCTTTGGAGTTTTCCACACACATGCTCAAAGGTTATTTTTCAACTTTCCAAAAAGACAGATGAATTCTTTTAGTGTTCAAATACCACTAAGCAGAATTTAGCTAACACTTCCCCTGAGCCCTGTTTTGCCATGAAGACCAGGCACTAATATTTTTTTTTAATCCGAAAGGCTCTTTTTCTTCCAAAAAGAAAAAGACCAAGTTGGAAGAAAATGAATAAAGGAGTCAAATCAGAAAGCCCAGCCGTTCTCGTAAGCACCTGCTCTCAGACACTATTTGATGAATCGTTCCTGCCTTCTAGCGCTGTCATCGTCTTGGGATCTGGGTGATAATTTTAGCAGAAATCACTCAAACTTCCTTGAGGGAGAACAGTCACTAAATCTTCACCCCGTCTCAGAGATAGAGGGTTGACTTCTTCTATTTTCAGTGCCCTGCATTCACGTTAGCATAATCTGAGGGAGGGGAAGCGTAATCTCCCTGCAACGCACCATATGTGTCATTTTCCAGCACCTATGTCTAATTATCAGTGTTATTTTAGTAATCAATTTTGGTGGAACGGCTGGATTTGCTTCAGTTGCATTTAAATCCTAATAAAGCTCAATAAAAGGAAAATGAGAAAGAAAGAGAAAATATCGTGGGGAGGATTAAGAAAACACTCCAATAAAAAGGGACCTTTTTAATTTTCATGACATGATAAAGTGATAGCCTTTTGAATAGACAATTAGGCTCATAAACCTGATACACCGAGGGCTTAATTCACAAACACACATCAGCACTAATACATTTGCAGAGGAGCTGTGTGCTTAACAGGATTAGAATACAGCAAATCATTCATTATTAATGGGAATCTACATTGCCTGGGTCTTCATCCCCAGATAGACCAGTATTTAAATCAAATAATTTAGCACAGTTTCAGGGGCTTCATTCTGTATGCAGATCGTTCTTGCCAAGCTCTGGGTTTCCTTGTGTGGAGCTGGGAATATTTCCTAGGGGATTGTCAACCTGCCACAGCTCCTGCTACCTGGAGGATTTAAAGGTAAGGAGCCCTGTGCTTTGCCTTGTTCACCCATAAAATGAGACAAAAAAAGAAAAAAACTGTGACTGGCCCACCTGAAGGCCATTTCCCCGACTGGCTGTGCCCACTGACTCATCAGCAGTTTTGCAGAAGCTAGACACCAATCCCGAAAGGGGTTCAGCAAAACCGAGTCCAGATCAGAGGTGGAATTCTAAGATTTGCTGTTCAACAGATCAGAGCATCTTCTCAAGAGCATCATCATCGCATGGACAGGACACAGAGATAGCCTTCACTTGCTCACAGAAAAGCTGGCTCTGCAGGTAGGTGTGATGAGTTGATGTCATTTCAGGGAAGATGACAAGGAGCTTATTCATTCTTTTCACCATGTGGCTGGCATTGGAGAACCATCCCATCCTCATTGCCAACTGTAAACATCAGGGTCACCAAGTTGCATAGGTTCTTTGTTGGTTTATCAGTTCACAGACACACCAGGTAGGGCAGGGCAGGACCAAGGCTGGGGGTGGGGGGATTGGGGGTGGGGGAGTGCTGGGAGGCAGGTGAAGCCCCCCAGAAAATTTTCACTCTTCTTTTTTTTTCCACTATAATGCAATTTTATTTATTTATTAAATTTTTAAATTATATATATGTATATATATTTACATCATTATCTACCCCAGGGCTCTCCTGCCACCTTATCACCCTGCACCATCTGAATCTCACATGTCCATTCCTCCTCCAATTTTAACCCCCTCCCTTGCTCTATGCTTCAGTTCTGTTGAAAGTTTTAAATATTTTGTGTTCATTTGTTTGTTTGTTTTCCCTCTATATAAGTGAGATCAGCCCGTATTTCTCTTTTTCTTTCTGGCTTATTTCTGCTCACATTATTCCTTCTAGCTCCATCCCCCTGCAAATGGCATAAGTTTGTCTAAAAAGATAATTCTCGAAAGACAAAATACAGGTGGCCAACAAGCACATGAAAACAATACTCAACATCACTAATAATCAGGGAAATGCAAATCAAAACCACATGAGATACCATCTCACACCAGTCAGCATGGCCCATATTAAAAAAATAAATAAAATAGTGGGTAACAGTAAGTGCTGGTGTGGATGGGAAGAGAAAGAAACACTCTTACACTGCTGGTGGGAATGCAATCTGGTTCAGCCACTATGGAAAGCTGTGTAGGAGAACCCTCAAACTACTGAAAATGGAACTACCATTCAATCCAGCATTCCCACTCCTGGGAATCTACCCAAAGGACACAAAAACACCAATTCAAAAGAACACCTGTACCCAGATGTTCATCGCAGCACTATCTACAATAGCCAGGATATGGAAACAATCTGAATGCCCAAAAACAGATGAATGATCAGAAAGGTGTGGTCTATGTACATGATGGAATATTACTCATCCATCTTCACACTCTTTCTCTGGGCTTTCTCTGAGTCTGCTGTTCGCTCACCCATGTATGCTTATGCTCTCTCATGCTCTCTGCACCCCTTTATCCCCTCCCTCCCAGGTGTGCACACTCACACATGCACACACCCACTGGGCTGCACCATCCTGGGGAAGATGCAACCCCCCCCAGGTGCTGGCCATACAGGCTAATGGGGGGGAGCCAGATCAACTCACTCACCCTACACTGGGACTGAAGGTTTCTCAGGGTGAGGGGCGTGGAGGCTTAGCCCAGGCGAACTGGTTGCCCTTGCAAGGAGACATGTTTCCTATTAACCCATAGTGGAAGCTCATTCTCTCATAATAGTTGGGCTCAGCTTTATGAGAGCTGTTCCCATGTCTTGGTATGAAAACTGAGGCCCCAAGATGCAAACAGTTAGCCCAAAATTATGAGCAGTAGCACTGGGACTCAACCCTGGGTGTCAGGAACATCTCACCGCCCCCAGCTCTGCTCAGCCAATGTGCAACTAATGCGAGAGCTGAGCTACCCCCGCCCCAGGCACGTGCTTCCCCCACATGGGACAATGAGTTTTCATGGAGCTTAAAGTTTCAGTCTGAGAAGTCACCAGCGCTTCAAGACCGAAGGAAGGGCAATCCCCAGCGATGGCCCCCTAGCACCCAGGGTTGGCAGAGACCATCGTGGCTGGAAAGGAGGGTGAACATCAAACCACCCGGGGATGTTCCCCAAACAGAAACCTCTCCCTTATTGGGGGGCAGATGGGGGTTCACCGGAGTCAGTGATGCACTTGGCACACGTTTTCAGATTAAAAGTTTGAAGCCCCAGTGATTTTCAAGGACCCCAACTGGCATCCCTTTGCTGCCCTGAGATCAGCTCTCTGCTTTATGCTACTGTCGCTTCACCCCTGTGCACCTCTAAAGGCAGCTGAGGTGATTGGGGAGCTCCTGGCAAAGTCAAGTTCTCTTGGGAGAGAAAAAAATCACCTCAAATCAGCTGTGCAACCTTGAGCTGAATCACCTCTAGAGCTCCCCTTTCCCAGCACATCGCTCAGGGTGCTGCTAAGTCCGCTCCTGGGGGAGCCAGCACAGCCCTGGCTACGGGACTTGGGGGTCACGCCCCAGCCTGTCTTCCTTGGCGCCCACCAGCCCTCAGGCGAGACCTGAAGCAATCACACTACTTCATCCCCAAGGTGGTTCCACCCGCCGGCAGGTGTTGTGGAAATGTGCCTGTTGGTTCTGGCCCAGGCACAAGGGCCCATTCTCATTTCCCAGGGCCTCTCGATGATCAGCAGTGGTGGGGAAAGGGCTTTCTTCCTCACCTTCCAGAGCCGGTCCAGGGAGGGACTGAGTGGGCACAGCCGCAAGATGAAATTATAAACGCAAAGAAGAATATGTGAAGCTGTTGCCTCCTCTCATTAGAAAGGGGGTGTTCACCTTGCAAGCGGATCAATGAAGCTTTAGAAATAGCAGAGCCTGAGTGGCAGCCATCACTGGCTGTGACAGTAAGTGGAAGCTGCACTCAGGCGCCAAAATCCAGCATGCACGAGGCCTGGCACGCCCCGGACAGAAACTTTCCAACTGGGGGAAGAAAACAAGTTCATCTATGACCTTCTCTCTTCAGTCTCCTGGCATCTGGGGTCCCAAAGACCCAGTTAAAGACCTGTCGCCTTTGCCCCAACACTCCCACCCACGTCCATTGGGCACCGAGGCTCCAGCCTCACTTACAGCAATGCCATCTTGATTCAGAGACCATGGGCACCTCCAAAGTCACGGCCTGGATGAGTTGGGTTGTATCCTCCTGTAGGGTGAGCTGGCCAGGCTTTTCCTCCATCAACCTGTATGGCCAGAAGCTGGGGTGATGCAGCTCCCCCAAGATTGTGCAGCCCCATGGGTGTCCACACAGGTAAGTGTACACACCTGGGCCTGGAAGCGAGGGGATAAAAGGGTGCAGAGAGCATAAACACAAGAATGAGCATACAGCCGGACATGGTGGCGTGTGCCTGTAATCCAAGCACTGGGAGGCAAGAGGCCTGGGATGCCTTGAGATCACGGGTTCGAGATTACCCCAGGCAACATAGCGAGACCTGGTCCTGAAAAAGCAGTTGGGTGCGGTGGCAGGCGCCTATAATTCCAGCTACCTGGGAGGCTGAGGATGGGGATCACCTGAGTCCACGGGATGGGGACTACACCAGGTGACATAACGAGACCTGGTCTCTAAAAGAAAAAAAAAGAAAGAGCACACACACGGGCATGAGAGAACGCCAGAGAGAAAGCCCAGAGAAAGAGCGTGGAGATTCCTGGAAGCTGGGGGTTCACCTGCCTCAGGCACCCTACCTGGTGTCTGTGTAACAGCTAACACCATAAAGAACCTACGCAGATTGGTGAGCCTGATGCCTTCTTCCCCAGATTGGTGAGCCTGATGCCTTTTTCCCCAGCGATCACTGACGAGGATGGGAAGGTTCCCCAACACCCCCCAAGAAACTATGTAGAAGTCCTGCTGCCCCCCCACCCCCAAAAAATACATGGAGACTAAAGGTATACTTGGTCAAGACTCAAGATGATGTGATCCTGGAGCGAGGTGATTCCTCGTCCACGGGGTCAGTGTCCTTACAAGGGGACGGCTGTGGGAAGACCCCGAGGTGAGGGAGAACATCGTGAGAAAGGGGAGGCAGAGAAGGGGTGGATGGAGCCACAGACACAGGTGCCAGGTCCCCAGTTCCTGCCACCCCCAGACTTTGAAGAAAGCACAGACTTGACTTCAGACCAGCCTCGCCTCAATCCCCGACCTCCAGGTTCTAGAAGGTAAATGACATCAATGTCTGTTAGAGCTGCCTGTGTGTGGCCTTGCCTGGCCTGGACTTCTGTCCCCTCAGCCAGTGGAACCATCTGCATTCAGTGTCCCTGCTGAAAGCTGTGAGGGAAAGCAAGTCCCTGTCCCTCCCTCTGCCTCCTTAGCCCAGCCCGGTCCTTCCAACCCTCCCTCCCCACAGGCGCTGCCCACCACCACCTGGGCCAGCCGTGATCTCCCAGCTGTGTCCAGTCTGCCCTCCAGGCCAAGTCCAGACAGTTCCTCCAGCCCACGTCATCATCCTGTTGGGGGTTTCCACAACAGGCCAGGGGGACGCAACCTCTGACGGGCCTGTGGCCTTGCGGGATGGGACTCCAGCTCCAGCCTCTCCCCTTCATCATTAGCTGCATACACCGGACATCAGACTTTCTCCACTGGCTGCCGTCCCCCCTGCCTGACCCACTGGCCGCTGGGCCTCAGCCCAGAGGTGGTCCTGCTGAGGGCCGTGTGACAATTTCCCTTCACACCCTCCTTCTCCCCATGAATCTGGGCACAGCTCGTAACCACATGTTTACTAGCTGGGGGTTATCTGCCACGGTGGTTGCTTTCTTACGTCCTTCTCTCCCTCGCCGCAGGCCCCCTACAAGCAGGGACAATGTCCATTTGTTCTCCTGGTGTTGGCAGAGAACAGGACAAAGACTGGCTCCGAGGAGGTGACCTATAAATACTGTGAACAGTGCAGCCTAAATGCCTCTCTTTGTGGTCTGATGAGGTGGAGGGGCCGCTGGCTCCCAAATAAACACCATTAGCAGGCCCACTACCCCACGCCCACCAGGAGGCCGTGGGAATCGAGAGGTGTGGGGACCATCACCAGCTGCCATCAATGGAGAGACGGAATGGCTGGTTCCTTGAGCTCTTGATTTTCCACAGCAGCAGCCAGCTCCAGGCCCGGGGCCCTGACTCCTAATATTGCCTGTGGGGCTCTTGCTATTTCTGCAAAGAGCTTGCTCAGAAGTGAGCTTGGGGAGACCAGCAACCCAGGGGGGAGTGGGTGGGGTCAGCCCACAGAGTTCATGCTGAGGACAAGTGGGTTCTGCTCCCCTGGCCCCAGGGTCAGCCCCAAACACAACAGAAGACCAGCTTCCCAGAGCACCCAGATGAAGTAGCCACACCTCCAGTCTTGGGGGTTGTCACCTGCGTTCCACAGGACCATCATCAGAAGTCACACCCACAGTCACTCGTGGAAGGAGAGAAGGCTCAGCCTGAACACCACCCATTCACCATCATGAAGGCGACTACAGGCATCTTTTGAGAATGAGAAGAAAGAGTCCTTTTTCTTTCTTCACAGACTCTGTAACAATAGAAGGAGTTTTAATCCCACCAATCCCATGAAAAGCTCTTTACGCAACTGGGGACTCCATCCCCAAGGGAAAGTCCCTGCTCTTTGGGTGGATGACACTCTTCTTTGCCAGGTAGAGGAGGCAAATGAAGGAACTACAAAGCTGTGGGGTGTGTCGCAGTCAGGCTGACAGCACCTGGAGAGATGGGAGGACCCAGCTGTACCCAAAAACCATTCAAAGATGGGGTGCACACGGCCCTGGGACTGGTCTCACCTGGTTGTAGACTGAGCCACTGCTCTCTTTCAAGACCAAAGTCAGTCACCACATCACACTCCCCACCGGTCAGCTCATCCCCACCCCCCACCCCATACCATGGCCACAGCTCCAGCACCATCTCCTCTGCCCAATATTGCCACCAAGTCCACTGGCTGGGACAAGTCGGAGAGCCTTTGCCTTATTTGACCTGTGACTTGCACACCAAACCAGGACTAAGGCTCCAGACCTTGAATGCATGCAGCTGCCACAAAAGACTTTATACTTTGGAAGGGAAAGCAGAACTCAGCATCTGCCAGGCACTGTACACACTAGCAGTGCATGAGCTCTTGCTATATTCCTTCTGATGATACCGTGTCTGTGTCAGCTGGATTCCCCCTATTGCTCTTGCCATATTCCTTTGGATGATACCATCAATTTCCCCTATTGTGGCAGTGTGATAGACGGGATGGAATTGAAAGCAGAGCTCCAACAGGTGCTGTAAGCATTAAGAACCAGAGCATCATTACTCATAACAGCCAACAGGTGGCCCAACGTCCATCAGCCAAGGAATGGGTAGGCAGTGGAATAGTATGCAGCCTTGAAAAGGGTTAAATTCTGGCACATGCTACTGATGAACTTTGCAAACATCATGCTACATGTTTTAAAAAGACAAATTCTAAGGTAGAAATAGTTTCTAATTCCACATAGATGAGGTACCTTGACTTATCAAATCCCTAAAGACAGGAAATAGAAGGGTGGGTGCCAGGGGCTGCAAGAGGGAGGTGGGGTGATCTATTTTAATGGAATTACATTTGAATTTTCTGGAAAATTGTTCTGGAAATAGATGGTGGTGACAGTTGGCAACATGTGAACCATTAATGCCACTAAATGGTATACTTTAAAAGAGTCAAAGTGGTAAATTTATATATTTTTATGATAATATAAAGAAACTTGCAAAAATCAAGGTGAAAGAACAAATGAAGATAGTGTATCCAGCAGGCTTCCAAGGTGAGAGCTGCTATCTGCACCCACCTCATAGGAAATGTGGTTTAAA
Organism: Uropsilus gracilis; assembly: GCA_004024945.1. Lineage (NCBI taxonomy): Eukaryota > Metazoa > Chordata > Mammalia > Eulipotyphla > Talpidae > Uropsilus > Uropsilus gracilis. The sequence goes on from PVHY01025901.1 coordinate 13,114, forward strand.
ACATAATGAAAATGTTTTTTCCATTTAGTTATCGTACTTTTTGAAAAGCTACAAGGCTATTAGAACATAGCCTTGACTAGGCCGTTTACATAGGATGACTTCATCTGGTGAACTGTTTAAGTATCCCTTTAACTGAGAAGCATAATGAAAAGTTACTGGGACACCAGAAGTCATAAGCCACGAAACTATCTAGAAGACACACTGACCTTGGAGCGCAGGCTTGGGACAGGAGTGGGCCAGGGAGGGTGTGAGGAAGTTCCAGATGGTGATGGGTGAGTAGCCCCAGAGACACCCTGGGGTGGAGTGACCACTGGGACTAGGGCAACTGTCTTTGCTTTTGAGGCCCTGTCCAGTCAGTCCCAGCTGAAACCCTAAGGAGTGGATCTCAGGCCCTGCAGAAAATACAAATAGAATAAATGAAAGGGCTCACCTGCAAACAAAAGGCCAGCTCCTGTCGCCCAGAATGGCCAAGGAAAGCCTGACGGAGACTCACAATGTAGAAACAGAGAGGCAAAAAATCCCGAACCTCAGTATCTCCAAGTTCCTGCAAATACTTATCGAGCTGCCACTGCCTGGGAACAAAAATCACCAGGGCTGTCTGGGAGCTCAAGGGCAAAAGAAAAACAAAGAAACATTCACTCCAAAAAACTGAATCTCATTCACATCCACCCCCTTGCATAGACATTACAGGGGACAGAAGAATGTGCTCAATGACACCATGAGGATGCAGTCAGAATAGCAAAGCCATGGGGAAGACTCTAAGACAAAGAAAATCCCTCTTCTTCAGCAAATACAAGACAGACAAATATAACAGGAGCAGCTGGAGAGCTGCAGGTTGAAAGGGACTTAAGCTTATACCAATCGATTCAATAATATTGATCCATCAATTGATAGACAAGCTTTTTGAACCCTAATTTGAATAAATTGTAGTTAGATACATAAAGATGAGAAAAAAGATGAGGGGGAATTTGAGAACCTACTGGATGTTTGGTCTTATTTAGGAATTGTTCATTGGGGGAATGATGCTATTGAGATTGTGTTTAGTAAATGAGTTAAGATACATAAAAAATGTTTACAAGGAAAAAAAATGTGATGTCAGGAGCTGGCTCCTGAATAACAGAAGCAGGGGAGAAGGAGAGTGAGTCATACGGTCAGACAAACTGGCCGTGACCTGATCGATGTGGAAACTGAGTGATGACGTCAGAGGTTCAGGTTATTCATTCATCAACCCACTTCCATATTTGCCTTCGCTTTTCCATTCCCAAAGATAGCTGCATAGCTCCTTGTAAAAACTCCCCACTGTGCTCCCTGCATGGTTCCCTGCACTCTCTGGATTCGGTCCACACTTGTGGATGTGACTTCCCCGTGCCTGCCTCTCTGTCCATGTTCCATAACTGCTTGCTGCCTCCTTCCTCAACAGTGACCTCTCAGCACAAACAGGATCTCTGCTCCTCCATCTCATCCCCCAGCCTCCTCCTTCTTGATCAATGTAAGCTGAGTTCTTTCCCCTCACCCCCATTCTCTACCTCCTCCTATTCTTCCTTCCTCTCCCCCTCTTCCTCTGCTTCTTCCTCTGGAAAACTCCACCTCTAGGATTCTCCCAGGAACTTTAACTGACACACCTCCCCACACCAGAATTAACTGACACACCTCCCCACACCAGAATTAACTGGTACACCTCCTCAGAGCTTCCAGAGTAACATATCTTCTCAACAATGGCACTTTTTCAGCTGGGATCCTTTAATTCTCTCATTGGATTTATTTGAGTCACTGGGTGAACCTCTGGAAGATAGTATACACTCAATAGACATCTGTTGAACTAAGACATGTGTGGGTAAATAAACAAGTAACTAAGCGTTACTATTATCATTACTAATAGTTCTCTCCTGAGACTGTTTCCCATCCACAGGTCTCACTGAAAAGTCCTTGCTACAAGTAGAAATGGTCCTTCTCTCTGACCTGGGAGGAAGCACTGAAGAAGCACCTAGAGGAATAAGAAGCCACTTCATGCGTGTCAAGGAAGGGCCCAGCTCTGGAACAGCCAGCCCCTCACTGAGAAGAAAGGGGAATCAAGACCCCAGAGAAATCCAAACTTCGCCCTCCTTGCCCTCGCCTCTCACTTGACACTGAGACTCAGGCACCTCACTGCTCTCTTGAAAGCCTCTCCAGGCGGCCACCTTATACCAGGCCCCAGTTTGACAGACCTCCACCACCGCAGCCTGTTCACAAAGTATTAACTCCTTCTTGACCACAGACAATGTTCCTCACCGCTCTCTTGAAAGCCTCTCCTGGTAGCCATCTTGTGTCGGACCCCAGTTTCTGACAGACCTCCACCACCACAGCCTGTTCACCAAGTATTAGCTCCTTCTGACCATAGACAGTGCGGTCAGTTTTAGGCCCTGGGACCAATGCCAACATGGACATGGGTCTCAAAATCTTACAGAGAAAGATAAAATGCATCAAAGCACCACACTGTTGAGCAGTGCGATGACAGAAATGGGAAGATAGCTGGGAAATCCTGAGGACATCTGAGGTGGTCCCATTAGGAAGTGTCACAGGAGAAGTATCTGGCAGCAGCCTACATGGTGGGTGGGATTTCAATGGGGGCACATAGATTAGGATGTGTCGGGGTGCAAGTAACAGCATTTTGGCACTGGACTTCTTGCGCAGACAGGGAATCTTTTCTCATGTGGCTGAGCTGTGGTCAGAGGAGCTTCATCTAAGGTCAGCTGAGGGTTCCTGCCTGCCCATCCACCCACCTCCCTGCCCTCATCCACCTCCCTGTCCTCAGGAAGGTGGATCCTCCCTGAACAAGAAGGCACAGAGACCCAACTTCACTCCCCATACAACCAACTTCAAAGAAAGCAAGAAGACCATTCATTGCTGACACTTTCCATAGCACTTCATGGGAAGAGTTGAAGCCAAGCCCCGCAGCTGAGTTCCAGTCAAGCAAATGGTCAAAAGCAGAGGACAGACCCAGTTCTGAGTCAAGCCTGGGCCAGCCATGTTACCCGAAATGGGCTCACAAGCCCAAGGCCAAGTGGGATTGGTGTGTTCAGGCCTCAGATGTCATCATGTTGTCTCATTTCCCCCACCACCAAAGCCCCAGTGAGCTGACAAGCCCTCGGGATGGTTAGGATCAGCTGCCTGGGGGCAAGACCCCACAGGTTGAGCCCAAGGCCCACGTGCCTGCTCTCTACCCTGTGGTTCTGAATCCCAATTGAAAGCTTCTCCCGGTGGCCATCTTGTGGTCCACCCAGTTTCTGACAGATCTCCACCACCACAGCCTGTTCACCAAGTACTATCTCCTTCTTGGCCACAGACAGTGATCCTCACTGCTCTCTTGAAAGCTTCTCCAGGTGGCCATCTTGTGACTGGCCCCAGTTTCTGACAGACCTCCACCACCACAGCCCGTTCACCAAGCATTAGCTCTTTCTCGATCACAGTGATTCTCAGTGCTCTTCAGCCTCTCCAGGTGGCCATCTTGTGGCTCACGAGGTGAGCCTGGGCCCCAGCCCAGAATAGTTCCCATCAGGGAGCGGAACCCTGGCCTCTGTGGTTTTGTGTTTAGACCCTCCTTGAGGACCCCAGCACCCAGTGAGGATGGAGAGGTGCACCCTGGTTCTGTGGTCCCCAACCTGAGACAGCCGCAGGATCCCCCAGAGCATTCCTTAGAACACGATCGCTTCACACCACAACCCCATTTCTGAGTGAGCAGTCTGGGGGCACTGGGTCTGCCTGTTTCACAAATTGCTGGGTGCTGTGGAGGCTGCTGGCTGAGAAGCAGGCCTTGGCTGATCTTGCTCTAATCTCACTGACTGGCAGAGCCGGAGTCTCCTTCCGCACCTGCAAAGACACCAGTATCACCAGCGCTATGATTGGTGGGTCTGGCTGGGGCTGAGTGGCCCATCACGATTCCCTTAGTCCAGGCATGTGAGTGACCTGCTGGTATGAGACCCTGGGTGGACAGTCCCCCCCCCCCCCCACACACACACCACAGTCCTCCTTTGCCTTCTAAAAATATGCCAACACCAAAAAGAAAGAAAGAAACCTGTGTATTTGTGCTTTCTGCACTGGTTCCAGCTCTCTGGAGTTTTCTTATAGAACGATGCTTATCAGAGGAAAAACATCTGTTCCACTTTCTTTAATCTCTCATTTATCTAATCTCCCTTTGTAAAAAGGTATATTGCTAATGAGTGAATTCCTGCCAAGGGAAAAAAATGCTTGTTTCAATTACTTAGTCTTCGCATTGACTTTCGCCTCGGTGGTTTAATATCCCACAACATAAACATAACGAATGGGCCACTCTTTGCTGGTGTCTTCATCACTGGCCACTGGTGAGACTCCCAGAGAGAAAGTGTCGGTTTCTGTGTCCACCCCAAGCACCAGATACACGTATGCTTTGTCGGAGGGAATCTTTCCCCTAGAGCAGCGGCCTCGCCCAGCCCCAGGCACAGGCCTGGAAGGACCCTCTGCAGATCTAGGCCATGAACGTGACCGACACCGTGACCAGGAGCGGCCGCCAGAGGGCGCCGCCGAGCAGCGCAGCCCGCCCCCTCCTGGGCCAAGGACGCGACCGCCTGGGCTGAGCTGGGGTGTTGCTTTCTTCCTTGGAAACTGCTTTGCAGCATGTGTGGGCGCCTCGATGCCGTCTCCCTTTAACTCTCTTGTTTTTGTTAAGTTTTAAGCTTCTCAAAAGATAGGATTTGCTCCCAAGTCGTTATAAAAGATGGACTGAAAATGAGATTGGAGCCAGAGGGTGAAT
>PVHY01025902.1:0-17876 GCA_004024945.1 Uropsilus gracilis
ATACTTATTGTAGAGATCAATAAACAGAAATCTAAAAGAATGGACAATCAAGTTACATTGTTCAGTGAAAAAATATATATCTACAAACTTATTCTGCTGATTTGTTCAACAAAAGTACTTTTCCATATATATCCAGACCAAGAGAAAGAGATAAAGAGAAGGAAGGGATATAGTAGATATCAATCGCACTAGATAGTGATGTGTGCTAAGAAAAGAATTAATTAAAGAAGGGGGGCAGGACATGTTGGGAAAGCATCTTTTTCAATAGACAGGAAAGTTGACATTTAACCAAACACCTGAAGGAGGTGAAAGAGTAAACCATGAGGGGCATGTCTGGGCAAATGTGTTCAAGGCAAAAGAAGCATGATCCACTCATCCTATAATGCTAAGTAGGCATCTGATCTGGTTTAGTAACTTTGATTTAACAAAATTCTAAATTTGGTGTAATAGTTAAATTCCAAACTCAACATTAATATAATTTTTGAAAATTTAATAACTTTGCTGAAGATGCTCAGAGACTTTCTGAAGTGTTGATGCAGAGATAAAATCATCAATCTCAGGACTATTAACAAAGTTTATATTCTCAAAAATCTGCAAATGATACAAAGATTAAAGATCCTCATTAAAGCAAGTAATCTAAGGATTCAGATAAAATATTCACACAAGGAAGTCCTCCAATATAAAGCTACTAAACACAGAAATGAAACTGGGTGACCTGCTTTCCCCTTGTGGCAGTTAACAAGGTGCCCTCCCCCATTGTCTGTTGGCAGTTAGCCCCTCCCTCCCTTGGGTGTGGCAGTTAAACTGCCAGAAGTAGCAGCTGGAACAGGAAGTAGGACTGGAAGCAGAGAGATAAAAAGGCAAGGAGCTGAGACTAGTGGAACAGAGAACTTTTGGGGAGAGGTGAGAGAGGGAACTTTTGGGGAATGGAGTGAAGAGACTGGCAGGCGGGTAAAGAGTAGCCCAAATGGCCAGGCTGGGCAAAAGTCCCCTGGAAGAGTGAGCTGGAGGTGATAAGGAGCCATGGTGTCTGGCAGAAGAGTGGTTGGCATGGAGATTGTGGCATCACAGCAAGTTGATATGGAAAGCTGGTACCTGGTTATGGCCAGGAATTGGAAAACTGATTTGTGCATCAGCAATAGTGGAAGAAGTCTGGAGCACTTGAAAAAGTGGAGCAGCATGAAACACTTGAGAGAAAAGAAGAGAAGACGCTGGAGAAGGGACTGGACTTTGAGAAAGTGCCTACCTCTGAGGTTCAGAGGAGCAAAGAACACCATCTTGGACTGAGTCTTTGGGACCTTTGGAACTGAGAATGGTGACTGAGGTAAGATAACTGCTACTTGTGGCTTTAAGGACTTTTTATTTTCCCTGTTAAACTCTCTTGTTAATAAACCCTGTTGTTAAACAGCATTTTTTTTTTGGTTGTTGTTGTTTGGTTGGTTTTTTTGTTTTTGTTTTTTTTTGAGACTAGGTCTGGCTGTTTTTGCCCGTGGAATCGCAGGCTCACGTTGCCCGGGGTACCACGTACTTAAGCAGTCCCTAGCCTCAGCTTCCTAGGTAGCTGGGATTACAGGCACGCTCCACCACGCCCAGCTATTTTTTTTGGAACTAGGTCTCGCTCCGGGCCCCAGGCGGGACTCGAACCGCGATCCCTAGCCCCGGCAGCTTCATAGGCTGAAGCTTACAGGCACGAGCCACCGTGCCTGGCCTTAAACAGCATTTTGAGTGGCAACTGCTGCATGCGGGTGATATGGACCTGTGGCTTGTCAGTTGGAGGGCTTCCCCCCCACCCTTTTTGGACCCGATTTCAATACAACTCAATAAAAAGAAAAAAATTACAATAAAAAAATAGACAGAAGCATTAAAAAAAATTCTCCAAAGAAGATATATAGATGACCAAAAATACATACCATGTACATCACTTATAGTCAGTGAGATGCAGCTCAAAACCACAATGAGATACCACCCACAATGGTGAGAATGGCCCATATCAAAAAGTCCAGAAACTACAAATACTGGAGTGTGCAGCAAAAAGAACTCTCATTCACAGTTGGTAGGCATGTCGACTGGTCCAACCCTTTGGAAAACATTATGATTTTTTTTCAAAACATTAAAAATAGATCTACCATATTACCCAGCAATCCTTCTCCAAGATAGATATCTGAAGGATGTAAAAATCAATTCAAAGGGATATACGCATGACTATGTTCAATGCAGCACTATTTACAACAGTCAAGTCATAGAAACAATCTATTGCTCAAAGACAGATGAGTGAATTAAGAATATATTATATATATACATTAAAGAATACTACTCAACTATAATAAAGATCAAATCTTGCCATTTGTAACACAGGTACAAATAAAAGAGGTTACGTTAAGTGAAATAAGTCAGGAGAAAGACAAATACTATATGATTTTACTCATACATGGAGTATAGAATAATAAAAGAACTGGTGAAACTAAACCAAAATAAATGCTAGAAGTCTGATTACAAAATTGAGTCTGCCAGAGGCTGAACAAAGAGTGGAAGGGGTCCAATGAATTATGGTGGAGAATTATGGGTGTCTTGGAGATGGTTGTTGTGCTATAGTAATATACATCTTAAGAGGTGTGACACTATCAGTTCTATAAGAACCTCTGAATTATATACAGTGTTATAAACCAATGTTACTTCAATAGAAAAATAATGCAATAAAATAAAATAAAAAAGAAAAAGAAGCAACATATTTTTTGTCTTTAGTCATTAAACTGTGTCAAAAAAAATCTTCCAGTATTCAAAGATTAGTAAACCCAGTAAAGAAACTACACATATCATTGATGTAAAAGTGATGTTCCAAAAACATCTTCATCTTTCATTTGCATCTTATGTTAATATAAAGGAAAATATAATTTAGTGTTCATGTCAGAACTAAACTTGCTTATCAACTGTACCCAGAGGATGACTATAGAAGATATATGAATTCTCCCAAAGTCAACAAAATAATTCCATGAGAAATAGTGAGCTATATAAAATTATAATAAATTATATAATCATTATATATGCTTTGTATCAATAAACTTTATAATGAACTCATGTACAGATAAAATATACATATATATTTGTATGTGCACATATGCGTGTGTGTGCATATTTTCAGAGAGCTGTTAGTTAAACAGTTAACTAGCCTACCACTGAATACTGAATGTATTTACATAAAAATAATGCATTGGTATAAACCAAAGGCCAAAGAATAACATGAAAATAAAAGATTTTTCATGATAAAAAATTGGGGAAGAAATAAATGATTGCATGATTTTAACAGGAATGCTGAAGCCAGAGTCTTCTGAATCATAACAATAGCACAGGCTGATAGCAGAAATTTCCTAAAATAATTTTCTATGTTTCACTAAAAATCATTTATGACATTAATGTTACTATTTAGTTTACTGGATTTATTTTATGCATTGAAGCTTGAAACTTACTTTGAATATTACAGTTTTATAAGAACTAAAGGCATCCATCTTTCAATGAATGAATATATTTAATACATACAAAGTATTACTTCAGATGCTGGGATATATGATTTTATTCCTATTTTGTTCACATTCACTATTATTACAATAAAAATTATAGTTCAGCATTGGGTTTTTTCCTTTAGAAAAAGTCTACACACATTTAACAAATTTGAGAAATGAATTTAAAGTCTTCTTAAGAAGTAGAACAAAGGGCTCAAGGTCTGTTCACTGGTGAGAAGGCTGAATGGTAACACAGCATAAAATTCTGCAATAGTCATGGCTAAGAAGGATGGGGATGGACTATTGTTATTATTTGGCTTTAATGTGTGTGAAAGTGTTTGTTAAACCATCAAAAAGATAATATTCAGCATTTATAATTTCTAAAATAATTTTATTGATGATTAAGTTCTTGTAGTAAAATATTTCACCCCCTTTAAAGGTATAGAAGAATAGGTTTTAACATGGCAATTTAAAGTGAAGATGCTTATGAGTTGAAGTTCTTCAGAAAACCAGAACCAGAGCCAGCACAATTTATATTGGGGGGGGTGAAGGGGAGAGAATATAGCATGAGAAAGAGAGAGATAGAGAGAGAGAGAGAGAGATAGAGAGAGAGACAGAGAGAGAGACAGAGAGACAGAGAATTGACTTGTGTGACTGTAGAGGTGTAAGCCCAAAATCTGCAGGGTCTAGTTCCTGGAGACAACAGATTGTTGGAGTCTGAGTCCAAAGGTGACTACTGGCAGAATTCCATCATGCTCTGGGGTGGGCTGGGAAGTGGGATGGTGGAGATGTCAGGTTTTTTTTTTTTTAATTAAGGCCCAAACTAATTGGATAAGGCCCACCCTTATTATATGAATGGCAATCTGTTTTACTCAAAATTGACCAATTTTAGGATTATTAAATTTAAAAAACCCATACAGAAGCATCCACAATGTTTGAACAAACATCTAGGTACTATGTGTGGCTCAGCCAAGTTGAAACATAAAATTAATAATTTTAATAGGATATTTAACATCATCACATGCTCATTCAGTATTTATTAGTAGACATTCTTTCAGTAAAAATGATAGCACACTGGCATTAAACACCCCCATGGACACAATGAGGAAAAGCTAAGAAATAAGAGAGCCAAATTTGCCAGAACGTCAAAGGGACAAAGTGCTGGGGGGATTCAGAAAGCTACAGAACAATTAAGTCAGACTGGGAGTGATAAAAGGACTATAATGGTCTTACAGTTATAAAGAAAAGACTAAAAAGAGAGGCATGCCTCGATTTCCTAAAGTGCATTTGGCCTCTGAAGAAATAGATGTACTGAGCTTTAGAGCTGTGGAAAACAATGAAGATATACTCAGAGTGCCATCACTACTTGTAAATCAGGGAGATACATTTTCTAATGCCTCACTTCTGAGGACTGCATGCTTCAAATAGAACCACATTCTGCTCCCACTAAAAGCTAACTGGCAACCACCATGTCACCCTACATCTTTATTTTAAAATACCCAGCTGAGAGTAATTATCACTGGAGCTTAAATAGGCCAGTCACAGCAAAAAAATTAAACCTTTAATTTTTCCTTGTACAAGAAGAATTTATTCAATTATCTTTTATAGTAAGAGAGTTATGATCAGTATAATGGGCACTGGTGGGTACTTCATCCAGATCCTCTGGGATCCTGTCTATTGTTGGTGGTGCTTTTGTCTCCAAAGGCTTGCAGCCAGGATTCCTGCCCAAAGAGTGCCCTTGGGTACTCTGACTCTGGGGGTAGAGGCAGATATTACTAACTTGCCTACAAGTTTATGTTCACAACTCACCACCTCTTCGCTATAGTCAGTGACTGATAGGAAAATATGGAATTCTGTCTGCTAGCTAAAGTCAAGACAATTCTGAACTAAAGTTTCTATTCAACAACTCCCTGTTAGCAATTAGCTAAGCCCTCACCAGACTTGACTTGAGACTAGCTGTGGTTTGGCTTTTGCTATGCTATCTCCTGCCTCCCCAGCCTCATATCTTTATCAGTGGTTCTTGGTAACACTTCAGAGTAAGTCATTCTCACATAAAGTCCCTGTTTCAAACAATCAGTGAAAGACTAAGCTACAGTTTATATTCTTTTGATTTTTAAGATTTTGTTGAAACAAAACATATAAAATAAAATAAAAGAAACCAATCTAAGATTGTTACAAAGAACCCCTGGTTGTGTAACACGAGTCATAAACAGAGACTCAGAAACATCTTAACTCCATAAAACCACCAGAGATGTCATATATGAGACTGTTAAAGGCCTGAGAGTTTTAACAAGGAAAGTAAGATGACATTCCTTGGAGGCCATGAATTTTAGAGACAAAGAGACCTGGATGTCATGCTGGTACACAAATTTCTAGACCTACATTTATCAGAAGCTTAAAATTCTGAATGTATAAAATAACAATAAAGCTTTTTTTTTAAAAGTAATTGAGAAAATGCTTAAAGTACCCCATACACAGGAAATACAAATTAGTATTTCATTTTGCTTTCTAGAGGTAATGATTTTGCCACAAGGAAAATAGAGTTGAATGGAGCATCTGTTTCCCTACAGTTAAAGATCTTGGGGTAGATATCTAATTAATTCCTGACATTAGCTACCAGCCTACATTTGCAGAATAGTGACATGCTAATTTTTACTGTTTATCAGCCCCCAAAGTTTCTCTTGAATTATGAGGTTTGTATCACTCATTCATTAACACATTTATTGATCCAGGCACTGGAATGTACAAAGGTACAACAAATTGTATAATAAACAAGTAGTTAAAATAATTAGAGATGGTGATAAACACCACAAGAAAGGTAAACAGGGTGATAAAGTGACTCCATAAGAGAGAAGAACAACAATAAATAGGGCAGTCTGAAAATGTCTCTCTAAGAGAGGATATTTGAGTCCTGAAGGATGACAGAAGCTAGTCTTGTGACGATCCAGGAAAGAACATTCTGAGAGAGGGACCAGCATGTCCCAAAGTGGGAGAGACCTAGGTGCCAGTGGAAGTAAAAGTAATCTGAATTCAGGAAAGCATGGAGAAGATGCTTGAGAAGTAGACAGGTGTAAGATGATACAGTTCCACATGGGTGTAGTGAAAAGTCTGACTCAATGAAGTACAGACATGGAAAATTTTTTTTATCTCCAATTTTTGCTCCTAATGTGTTTTCTTCCATTTCTCCTTTTCTTCCCCTTCCTGGCATTTCAATCAGAACTAATAGCTATGTGATCAATTTCAGGTATAAAACTGACAGTACAATAAAAACAAAAACAATCTAAAACTTAGCACTCACTGCACTTTAATGTTCCAGTCTTCCCAATCTGACCGGCCTGTCAGTTCTTTCACGTTCTACCTCCTCCCCTTTCTCTTTTGGGTCTCTCCTTCATACGGGCTTCTCAGTTTTGAATTCTTGGAGAAGATGGGAGAAAAGGGGTACATTTCACTGGTGTCTCTGCGAGTCTCCTACTGATGTGCTCAGTCACAGCGGGCTCACTACTTCACATAGGAAATATATGAAGTTCTTCAGAGAACCCTGCAGTTCCTTGCTGTCAGTTATCCCCAAGAACTTCACCCAATCCACCCTTATTTGGTAAAACATTCTGCAACTTCTTGCTTCTGGCACTGTGGTTGAAGCCTGGTTCCCTTTTCTGTGCCTATCTCGTCCCTGGAAAGATTATTAACCTTTATCTAGAAAACAGTGGTGGTGCCAACTCCCTCATACTCAATCATCCATTCCTTACTATTGTTCTTTTCACATCTGCATGGAGTCTATAATTTAGCTGTCACACACTCCCTCAGATATTCCTAATATCTGGGATCTCTTAAAGTGTCCAATCCCTCCTTAACTTGGTTTGAAGCAAAATAATTCCCTCTTTCCTTAAAAGAAGAGAAAGGAGACTCCACAACACTATCTCTTAGACGGAAAAGCCAGTAATTATCATGCAACTGAGACTTAGGTTGGCAGGTGAGAGGCAGATAAAGAGATGTAACTGGTGTGGTAATGATACTGATACTGCTTTTTCATACCAAGTCCTATGGGTTATATCTGATGTCATTCTTTACAATGCAGAACTACTTAGCAGTCTTTCACTTTGAATACAATAATTTATGTTGAATAAATGTTTTTGAATACAATCTGCATAATGCTCCTACTTGTACTTGTTATTATCAAATGCTTGGTGACTATTTGTAGAACTTATCATTGAATTTCAGATATAATAAGGCATAAATGTGTCTATTCAAACACCAGAATATGTTTATTTATTGGTGTGATTTTTCTGTGCTAGCATTTGAATATACTTCTCATATTAATCTTCTAATTACACAGAACCAACTAGTAATGAACAGTCATGGTCTTTACTAAACCCTCTTCTTCAAGAGATGGTCACACTTTCGCCAAGCCCCCTTTCAGTCATCCTAAAATGTGTGTTTTCATCTTTCTCTCCCAGTTCTGTTGTAATCTTCTCTGCAAACACCTGGGAAAAGGCATGATGGGCTCTTTTCTTCTTCTAATTGAGCTTTTTGTTTGTGCTTATAATGAAGGAGACAATTAGGTAAGCTGGATGCCTTAGATTTTACTGTGTAAGAAATAAGAAACAAAGAAAAAGAGTAGAAAAATGTGCATATTAAACTAGCCACAGGTAAAGCATACAAGGTTATAATGAGAAAAATAAAATGAAAAAAAGACAAAAGAAATGTTTATTTCTTTTCTGGATCTTAAAAGCAAAGATAGTCACTAGTAAGTCACAGAATTGCATTGTCTTTATTTCTGGTATTCAGTGGTGGTAGATGGTTAAATGAAAATATAAGTCATAAATTGGCACATAATTCTATAGCTAATATGCCATGTACATACACAGTACACGAAGCAAATCAGATTTAAGGAAGTCGAGGTTTCAATGAAAGTGAATTCAGAAAAGCCTAGTATGTTACTAATAGCCATAGGGCATCTAGTACTCATGATTCCTTTCCAGATGTCTACTTAAGTACAAATCTAAGTAATAAAGCTCAAGGGCCTAAGTCAGACAACTAATCTGGGCATTCTTACCCAGCCTTAGCCTATGGGTGTAGCAGATCAAGCGCATGAGTAGTAGACCCTGTGTCCTGACTACATTAGTGATTTCAATGAAACCATATGGCAATTAAAGTCCTTTGAAAATATTGTATTATAGTCTCACAACTTGAAGTTACTTTATGTCATGTTAATGTATAAGATAGCTCTTATATATTATAGATGTATATTACACATTATATGTCTATAAAAATAGATGAAAACTGCAAATATAAAGCATATTACTATTATAAGACAACAGTGGGTTTGAATTGGAGGTTTGTGTGGCATCCACCATTAGCACAGCTAATGTGTTGTGCGTAGGTAGTAACATTGGAAAGGAAGAATGCCCCTGAGAAATAGAAGTTACTTCCCTTTTTTTGCTTTGGTATTGTAAATTTCAAGAAGGACTTGGCAATAGTATGAAGATTTGACTTTCTGACTTTATTGTTTCAGATCCCAGGTGAACAAAGCTTAGATTGACTATGCCAGGATGTGGTTGATGACCCCTTTATGAAGTCATAGTTTTTTTTTTTTTTTTTTTTCAGGAGGATAGAAGGGGATGAGAAAATTCCCCTGTGTGGGGATTAACAAGGCTCTGGCCCCAAAAGGAGAGTGAAAAAGGAAAAGAGATAAAAGGAATATGTGTGAGGAACCAGGGTTTGTCACTTTTGGGGAGCATGAGGGCCTAGCCATGGTGGATAAGATTGAGAGAAAAAAGCTACATCTGGCCCATGGGTATCAGCCCAGGCTGGTGAGAGAACTATCATTCTGGAGATGGCCAGGGGGCTGACCTTGGGGAGCAGTGTTAGGCTGCAGCAGGACTGGAAAGCAGAGAGGCCATGATGTTTTGTTGCAAAACAGACAATGGGCTGGAGCAGTTGAACGCACAAGCCTCAGCAGGCATAAGTTGATGGTGTGTGCTAAAGAAGTTTAAAGAGTTTGGAGATTTGAACTTTGTGTTGGAGCTTGTTTTGTACAGTTTGATTCAAGTGTCTTTGGAGAGGCTGTGAGTGAAACTTGAGAAGATGAACCTGGTGTTGGTTCCTGTTTTACCTTGGAGCTTTTCTATTGCCTAAAGTTGGGATGGATGCCAAAAGAGAAGAGGAATGCCATGCTTTGGACCATATGTTTAGAGGAAGCTGGAACAGATGTCAAAAGAGAAGAAAGGAATGCCCTGCTGTTGGAGCACGTGCTTGTGAAATCAGATTGAGTGGACATGTGGTGAGGTGACCAGGGACTAAAGGACAATTTTGGACATGTGGTGGAGTAACTGGATTTTACATGTTTATTTTATAGTACATATGATGAGGTAACCAGGGTTTTACATGCTTATTTTGTAGTACATGTGTGAGGTAATGAGAATTTACTTATTGGTAATAAACAGTTGATCACTTTAAGAGTTTGGTCTAGCTTTGGGATTGCATGAAAAGCTATGGGGTGGGAAAGATGGGTGGGGGGCAAGCAAATTAAGATTTGTCTTTCTTTCTCTAGTTTGGGACAAAAAGGGCCCCTGGGACAAAAAGGGCCCCTGGGGCAAGCGAACAGCAGGACTCTAAGTGATAAGGTAACTTTTGTGAAACCTTAAGATTTAATAAAAGCTTTTGCCCTTTTTGCATCAGTTTAAAAGGTAAAGATTTTTCTCTGGTTTAGGAAGCTGGTAAAAGGATTTTAGTGAAGCCTTCCCACCTTCCCACCAGATAACATTACCATCATGGGATATTTGATATGAAGGATCAACTTAGATTATTTGATTAATTTGCTTTAATGTTTCTAATGCCAAAAGTTGAAAACTATATAGAGAGACAAAGAAAAGCAGTAAGAAGGTTGAGACAAAATTATAAATATTAGCTAGATGGTTTCGAAGCTTCTTCAGCAGCTAAATTTGGATATGTAATAGGTCTGTGAACATTTTATTATAATAGCAGGAACACCTCATTAGCAACATAAGAAGCACTGCTTAGATGTTAACCTTTAGGACTACCCATCAATCAAATTTCCTGGGTTATGTAAAGAAAATGGCATGAGTTGCATTTTTGCTTGCCTAAATTTGCCATTCTTAATTCTTCCTGGCCTTTACATATTTCAATCCGTCTGACAAACATTTTCTCCTCTTTTCCTAGCTGCTTTTCTTCCTTTAGGTAAAAAGCACAGTTTAAAAAGCTCTACATCTATAATAACTCCAAGCTCACTTCTCTATATTACTTTACATAATGCTATAATGCTTGGACTGGGAATATGCAAATTAAAATCTCCAAACTCCTTTGCCTAATGGCACATATTAGATTCTGTCAATAGGAGGCATTTAGAGGGAGACTGGAAGTCAGATGGAAAGATGGGCCTGTGCTCAGTGTGTTTGCTATTACTGTTTATGTTGCCACAGCAGCTGGGATTTATCCCAGCAGCAGCAGTTGGCTACAGACACCAGAAACATTCTTTCTTTTTCTTTGACAAAGGACCTACAGGCATACAGTGGAGAAAAGAGATTCTTTAATAAATAGTGCTGGGAAACATAGACAGCCACATACAAAAAAAAAAAAAAAAATAAAGCAACACAAAATTTAACTCCATACACAAAAATTCATTCAAAATGTATGAAAAATTTGGACATAAGAACTGAAACAAAAAGTACTTGAAAGAAAATATAGGGGACACATTATAGGTCATCTACCCAAAGATGTATTTGAGAATACAACTCCCAACAGCAAGGTGAAACAAAAGAAAAAATAAACAAGTAAGACTACATCATACTTAAAAGCTTTTGTATCTCAAAAGAAACCATCACAAAAACAAAACAGCAATCTACAGAATGGGAAAAAAATTTGCATCCCACACATCCAAGTAATCCCCAAAATTCACAAAGTTCTTACAAAATCCAACTACAAAGAAAGACAACCCAAGTAAAAACTGGGCAGACCTAAATAGATACCTCTTTAAATAGGACATTTAGATGGCTGATAGACATTTGAAAAAAATGTTCAATATAAGGAAATGCAAATTGAAGTCACATGAGATACTACCTCATATAAAAGAGAATGGAATTAACAACTGTTGGTAAGGTTGTGGTGAAAAAGGAACTCATCCTCTGGAGGTGGGAATGCAAGTTGGAGCAGAAAGTATTATGGAGGTTTCTCAACAAAATAAAAATAGAAAATCTATATCACCCAGCAGTACATTTATTAGATATTTATCCAAATACTATGGAGACTCTAATATGAGAAGATTTATCTATGCCCATGTGCATATTATCAGCACTGTTTATCAGCACTGCCTATAATTGCAAAATCATATATTTAGCTTAAGTGCCTTCAACAGATGAACATGTAGAGAAATTGTGGAATATATATACTCAATGAGGTATGAATCAACTGTTAAGGAATCTGAACTAGTAGCATTTGGGACAAAATGGACAGATATTGAAGTGATTATATGGAGTGAACTCAATGAAAAAGTAAAAGATAGCTATCAGATGTTTCACTCACATGCAGAATAAAAATGTCCAAAAAAATTTATGTTCAATGAATGGAAGGAATAAAACTTGAACTTGGCATAAAGAAGATAATGGTTATCAAAGGTGATAGGGCCAGGGTAGAGAGGATGGGGGATGGAGGTAGAAGGGGTATGGGCATGGTGGTTTGCAGGAAGTTGAAAAAAAAAAAAGAAATATTAAAAAACAAAACAAAAAACCCAGAGACTTTGAACAAAATCAACCACACGATACTAGTGGTAGCCAGGTATACTAACTTCTTAAAGGTTTGAGATCCAATCCTGCAAGGGTCCTTGTCCCAAAGTTCCTGTGTCCCAAAGCACTTAGTAACATACTGTTTCCTCCAGCCTCTGGGATGGCAGCTGGGCAACCTAGATAAATGACTTTCTCATTCTTCCAATGCATTCAAGTCTCAGAGTTAAACATGTGATTAGAAATTCCTAGTGTAATTTCTTTTTCCTACCTGTACCCAACTGAAGCAAGGAATTGGCACCCTGAATGAGGTTAAGAAATAGATTCTCAAAGATACAACCCTAGAACTGATTATGCCATTAGCTTTGAATGTTGTGTGTTAAGCTCCTCATAAATTAAAAATAAGATACTGATCAATTTTGACACATTGGCATGACAATTTACTAAATATTATTTTTTACTATTTATTTAATTAAATTTTTTGATTGCACATATACACACATATATTACATCGTTGTTTATCCTGATATTCTCCCATCACCTAATCACTTGTGAACATTCTTTATCTCTTGTGCCCTATCCCTCCCCCGATTTTACTCTCCTCCTCCTCCCTTGCTTTATGCTTCAGTTTTGTTGGCAGTTTTAAATTTTCTTGTCTGTTTGGCTGTTTTCCCTATATCCCTCTTTTAAGTGAGACCACCCTGCCATATATCTCTCTTTCTGGCTAATTTTGCACATGATTCCTTCTAGCTCCATCCATGTTGCCACAAATGACATGTTTGTCTTCTTTGAATGATGAATAATATTCCATTGTGTAAACACACCACATCTTTTTCAGCTATTTGTCAGTTTTGGGGCATTTGGGTTGTTTCCATATCTTGGCAATTATAAATAGTGCTGCAATAAACATCCGGGTACATTTGTTTTTTGAATTAGGGTTTTTGTATCCCTTGGGTAGATTCCCAGTAGTGGGATTGCTGGTTCTAATAAGAGTTCCATTTTCAGGAGTTTGAGGGTCCTACACACAGTCTTTCATAGTGGCTGGACCAGTTTGCACTCCCACCAGCAGTGCAAAAATGCTCCACATCCACGCCAGCATATGTTGTTACCCGTTCTTTATATATGGGCCATTCTCACTGGTATATGATGGTATCTCACCATGGTTTTGATTTGCATTTCCCTGATTATTAGTGATGTGGAACTTTTTTTCACATGCCTGTTGGCCATTTGCATTTCCTCTTTGAAGAAGTGTTTTTTTAGTTCTTTTATTTTATCTTATTTTTGTTAAGTTTTGTGAATTCTTTATGGATCTCTGTTATCAGATCCTTGCCACTTGTATAGAGGGCAAAGATTTTCTCCAATTCTGTTGGGTTTCTTTTTGTTTTGGTTAGACAATTTACTAAATATATTGCAAAATAGAGTAAAATAAGGTTCTTATTAGAACAAGTGTCTGAAAAAACAGGGGTTCCTGAATTTGAACTTTATGGTAATAGTTATAGCTACAAAACTATGAAGTGAGACTATTAGAAAATTTACATGAAGAAATTAATTCAGAATTTTTTATTTAAACTTTTTTGATAGATTACATATAAATAATAATATAATATATATTATTACATTATTGTAGACCCTGAGATTCTCCTACCACTGTCACCCATGAACTGACATCTCAATCTCCTGTGCCCATCCCTCCCCTGACCTTCCCCTCTTTTGTTTTATGCCTTAGTTCTGCTGTCAGTTTGTTAGTTTTAACTTTTTCTTGTCCCTTTTGTTTGTTTTCCCAATATCCTGCATATAGGTGAGATCATCCAATATTTCTCTTTTTCTTCCTGGCTTAGTTCCACTAGCATGATTCTTTCTAGCTTCCACCCATGTTATCACAAATACATTAAATCTATCTTTTTGATTGTTGAGTAATATTCCATTGTCTAAATAAACCACAATTTTCTGATTCATTCATCTGTTTTGGGGCATTTGGGTTGTTTCCATATTCTGGCTATTGTGAAGAGTACTGCAACAAACATATGAGTATAGATGTCTAATTCAGGATTTTTAAACTTTCAGTTCAAGAAAAAGAGTTTCCATGGCAGTTGTAAGAGAATCTTTAATTTCTTATACCGTAGGACAGACATTGTTTAAAATAAGATATAAAATCTAGTTTACCAAGTTGATTTCATAGGTGGAGTCTTCTTGTGAAAGTAATGGTATCTATTAAAAAGCAGGACCCAGATCCTTACAACAAGAATGTTTGGGCCAGATGAAAATGAGTCTCTTGAACTTCTAAGTCACCCTGAGTCTTTTTTGAGAGACCCACTTTTTCTTCCATGAAGACCCTGTAATAACCCATCTGAGACAGATGGATTGTAAGCATATGCCCACATCTGTTACTCCTATGACTAGAGTTTAATGATTCCAGGGGATCATTAGTTAGTAGTTAACTAACAAGGCAGATTATCACTTTTGTTCCAAGAGAATTACAAGATTTAGATAATTAACTTTGACAAAAACCCAATTTATTTGGAGAAAAACCTAATTTATTTGGACAAGAACCTAATATACTTTGAAAATATGTGTGCCTAAATGCTAAGAGTGTCAGACTGAGGAAGATATACTATAACTCTGGGTGGGGCCTAATTTATTGATATGAACAAATATACCTGTCATTGTGTATTTCACATGAGACTGAGATTCCAACAGTTTCTGAAATGTGAAAGTAAGAAACCCCAAGCCTTGAGAACTAAGAATGCTAGAGTGGATTTATGAAATGTAACTGTACATTTACCACTATACTTCCATTAATTCCTCCCAAGAAGGCTCAGATAATGTTTCTGTCACCAAAGGATTAAGAAACACCTTGAGTAGAAGAATACCAATATCCTTAAAAAACTCAACAATATCATTGAGGTTGTTTTTTGACTTCAGTAGGGCTGTCTCAGTGGCAGAATTTAATTATCACAAACAAGAGGAATGCAAAAATATTAGTAAAGACCAGGAGAAAATGATAATCAGAAAGTTTAAAAAAATAAAGTTTTGACTACAAGATCTTTGACAGAGGCTGATTATTATGTCCATATGAATAAAATAATGAACAATCTAGTAAAATGTTAAATGATCTATATAACAGGAAATTCTGCAAATCTTGGGACCAATAACTTGACCCACGTCTCTATGGTGAGAATCAGTCTCTTGACTAAAATGAATCTGAATCTCTGAGAGGAAAAACTCTGCAGTACTGCCACATGCAATCACTATGACTTTTCACCAAGATAGATGTAAGATAATTAACAAGCCAGGACTGCAAAGCTTTCAGGTTTAGGAAATGCCTGGACTTTTGAGAGTTAGACACTTAATTTTGAATTGATACTAATTTTTGTGGACTAAAACACCATTGTGGTCTCTCAGTAAAAATGAAGGCTGTAGGACTCAGGTGATAAGTGGAGTTTTGATCCAAGACTGTTGCACAGTGGGCCCAGACGGGTGATGGACTTACCAGTGTTCGTGTCCCAGTTCCTGAATTTATGCCTGGAACAGACACATTTGGCAACTGGCAAAAGGCACTGATATCCTGAACATTTGAATGAAGGATATTATGGCAGAAATTGATAAGCAGAAATTTCACCCTTTTCCTTCCCAGCAATAGCATTTTAATTGAAAACAACTATAGAAACTGGTGACCCCAAAAGGACATGAAAAAAGAAAAGTGCTGAATCCAATTGATCATCTCTTTGTTTAAATTATTGGTTTGGCCTGTGCAAAAGGTTACGGGACAATGGCAGTAAATTATTATAAATGTAATAAGGAGATGACAACCAAGTGACCTCTTTGGTAATTTTATCTATTTCTGGCCTTATAACAATTCTTTGACTGTTCTCAAGTTAGGAGTTTTCTTACTAAACTGTGGGCCAGATCTAATCTTATTCTTCCAAGTTTTCATACCTACAACTGAATCTCTGTCCCTGAATTATGGTATTCCTTGCACAGACATCATCTCCAAATAGTTCTCTCCAAGATTCTCCAATTCCATGTTTCTCTCAAGTTTTCAGTACATGTCATCTGCACCTGAATTTCCTTGACCCAAGCAATTATCTGTGACTCAAATGTGTAAACAGCTAACTAGATACATGCTGTTGCCTGAATTGTTCCATGCTTCCCCTCCTAGCCTATCTACTACTCTCTGTCCCTGTATCAATGACAACTGTAATTTTACTTCTTAATCAGTCCTAATACACTCTGTCCACATTGGCTGTTGACTTATAAAGTCTGTTGGTGTCAGATGATGGCTCCAGAAAAACCAATTAAGATACTTAAGTCTACTTATTAATCTGAAAATTCTCTCAATCTATAAAACATTTTAAACTTTACAGAGCAAGTTACATACATTATTTCATTTGCAACTCAATCACTATATAAGTAGAACATGCACTGCCATCTCAATATTGAGATGAAATAGTTAAATCTTAATGAGTTTGAGTAGTTACTTTTCCAGAAAGTGTACCCTTTATTTCTTTGTTTACAGTTACAATGCTGAAGATCCCTTTCTTAATCTTAGTATGGGATATACAGATCCCAGGAAGCAGGAATACAAGACAAATAGAACCATATCATCACAAAAGTGATTATAGAATGAGTGAAACAACCAGTCATCAAACAACAATTAAGAGAGATTAATACCCTTTGATACACTACCAGAGTTAAGAAAGAATAACAAAAATATATAAAATGAATGCTTCAATTTGCAATTTGAATTTGAAAGTCCTAATATTGGGATAGTTGTAAGTAGAAACATATCACTTTAATAAACATGGTAACGCTGTAATAGAATTATTCTTAGGAACTCTAAACTAAACATCAAGGAATGATTCTGGAGAAAGTGATGTTGAGCCAAGTCAAGAAGAAAAAAAAAGTTACAAGCAAGAAGAATAGGTTTCTGCCCTCACGGAGTTATAAAGGAGTATCTGCCTACCAATTGACCCAATTATATCAGTAGCTATATGTATGTATATATGTATCACTCATATACAGATCCCAGGATTTCTAGAGGTGAGGAAGGTACATCAACTACATTTCCCATAGTCTTTTCTAAATCCTTAGTCTATGTTATGAAAGTGACCTCTGGAAACTTGTGAACTCTGATTATAGCCTGGATGAAAACTGTGGACATTATACAAAGCAAAAGGTTTGGCAATATACTCTAGTGGCTAAGATTCATGTAGATTTTTGAGCCTTATAAATTTAGGTTCAAATTCTAGATTTTCTAATTATGGGTCATGGATTTTTAAGAAAGAGTTTTCACATCCTAAGATTCAATTACTGTATCAGGAGATGAGTAATCACAATAACTACATTATAAAGTCATTATAAAGATTAAAGAATAACTGAAAAAACTGGTTCCCAATAAATATGCAGTAATATTAGCTAGAAGTAACAAGAAAAGCAGTAGCATGATTTCTTCTTCTTCTTCTTCTTCTTCTTCTTCTTCTTCTTCTTCTTCTTCTTCTTCTTCTTCTTCTTCTTCTTCTTCTTCTTCTTCTTCTTCTTCTTCTTCTTCTTCTTCTTCTTCTTCTTCTTCTTCTTCTTCTTCTTCTTCTTCTTCTTCTTCTTCTTCTTCTTCTTCTTCTTCTTCTTCTTCTTCTTCTTCTTCTCC
>PVHY01025903.1:0-17862 GCA_004024945.1 Uropsilus gracilis
AAGAAAAAAAAGGAACATATCTCAACATAATAAAAGCCATTTATGATAAAAAATAAAATAAAATAAAATAAGAATTATAGCTTGTTTAAAAAAATAAACCTCCTGCAAAACTTCAATAAATTAAAATGACCAAATTCTAGCCTAACATTTAAGTCAGAGAATAATGATAGTTGGTATAAAAATTTCCCAAGAAAAATTTTTTGAAAGTACAGAAATTTGGGTAACCCTAGCCAATAAAGATTAGATATTTTACTTATGAGGTGAAGCTTAAGTGATTACAATTTTTAACTTCCATTAATAATTTTAATCATCTATTAGAGGCAAGAATCATGGACATTTCTCAATGTTCTCCTATAAGACACTTCACTATCAGCATGGAATAGAAAAAGTAGTTGTTTATATTTTTAGTCATAAATGAAGATTTTTTCAGTGTCTCCCTCGCAAACAAAACAAATATTCATTGGTAGTGGATGCTTAGTTTTCTTCTACACTATCATTTTGTTGGAGATGAAAGTGCTTCATAATGTTATCAGATTTTGACAATTGGAGAAGTCACATAGTATAGCTAGTTTGAGTACCCTTTCTAGCCAATATCTGTACATTTACCTTAATGATCTACAACACTAAAAAAGAGTTGCCTGCAGAAAGGCTTCTAAAAGTAGTTCATCTTTCCATCCCCTTTGAGTGGAACATTTTATTTCTAGTGTGCTTTGAGGTATCCAAAAATAACTTGAGTAAAACACACCCACAGACATATACACACCAGCATTTCAAGTTACAATGATGGACCAGGCTATTTTTTTCTTTGATTAGTATGTTTGTTTCATATTTTTAGAATTTGACTTTTTTCTGAGATTCAGAGAGCTTTATAATCTGACATGGTTTATCCAAGATCAATTCCTCCATTTCTTCCTTTAATGAAGTCAGATGTTCTTTAATTTTGTTGATATCTTTGGGTGAGCTTGCCAGGGATATAACATTTCTTTTTGTATATAGAAAAGAAAAAAATGACTTACTAAAGTATAACCTTTTAAATGGAAGAGGTAAAAAGGTTACCTAGTTGTTTTTTTTTTACCTCATATGAATGTTGTCATGTACATCTATAGCTTATTTTTAAATTCTAAGCATAATTTCTGAAAATGTAAGAGTATGACATATATTAATATATATGTTTATATGTATATGTCTCTATATGACTTATTTCAAGAATTTTATGCAATTCATTCATTAATGTGGAAACCAGTAGTAAAGTAATGATGGTTCAAGGGCATTTTGAGGATCTGGGACTTTATAGTAATTTTGAAACAACACTAGTACAAGAATAACACATTAAATGCAAACCTGGTTGATGATTCACAGGCAGCCATGCAAAGGAATTATGTTTTATATGTGGTAGAAACTCCTTGCATTTCTATTGAACCAAAACCTGTAAATTAACACATTATGTCTTTTTTCAGTAATAAAAAGTGAATGAAACCAAGTATATTCCCTTAGAATAATCATCTTTGGTGAACCTATTAAATGTTACTTCTTTGGCTGAACTTTTTAAATGTTCCATCATTATAGCATTGAAAGAACTTGTTGCAGACCTTTTCACCCAATTCTCATGTTTGAGATATCTTATTAAAATCATAATTAAGTAATATTTCCAAACCTGAGATAACTCTGAGGATAATAGCCAGGTGATGGTAACAAGTCCATGTTTTCCCTGTCTTAGTGTCATTCCCAGGCACATATGCACATGTGCATACACTAAGTATGTTAAACTTGGCAGCACAATATAAAAAGTGAGTACTTTTTAATATCCTTTGAAAAACTGAATCTGCTTCTCAAGGAACATAAACAAATCTGGTTCTAAGAACCAGCTTATTAATTTTCTTTTTTCCCCTGTCTTCTTCACTTTAACCCTCTGTGCCAATTTTTTGAAGTAGCAACATGCTAATTATTGGAATTTCATAGAATGCATTTAATTGTCCTTCACAAGGTTCTTTAGCAAGGGTGTTTGGGAATCTAGAGAACAGGGATGACCTTTCCCAGATATATGTCAAGGGGTGGGACTTCCTTCAAGATCATTACAGTTTTTTTTTTTTTTTTAATGTGCATCCAAGTTCCTTTTACTGATGTTCCTAACTATAGCTAGGTTCCCTGAGAGGGTATCTGGGATATAAAAGGATAAAACCTCACTTTCATATTTTCCATCATTTGAGGAATGGATATTAAAATTAGCTTTTCATTTACATTTCGTACCTAGCTTACACCTTGAGTGTTTCCAGATAGTTGGGGTAGTTTTTAAAGATTCTCAGCTATGCTGAGACACCCACCATGGTATCAGGATCACCTCCACAAAATGCCAATGTTGTTAAGTTTTAGAAATATGCTGAAGAAAGCTCACAGGCTTCAAAAGCATTTTCTAGAAAATGCTGGCAGGCTAGAGCTGGAAATACTGTGGAACTGGGTAAGACCTGATCCTTAATACTGTCTGTCTGTGGGCTTGTTATAACTTCTTAAGGTGGCATTGTAATTTTCTCCAATTTGCTAACGAAGACTAATTATCCAAATAATTCAGCCTGACTATCTGCTCTTGACCATTGCAAATCTCCCTGCTGTTCCTCAAAGCTCTGTTTGTTCCCCATTTCTTCTCTTGTTTTAAACCTCTCACTGTTCTGAGTACCTTTTATTTAAAGAGAAATTGGATACCTACTGTGTAAATTTCTGCAGGGAGTCCTTTAATGTGGACTGTTGCAATTTTCTCCAGGAATATGCTAATAATTACAGCAGCTAGGGATCTGGACTTTGTTATCTAAGGAGAAAGAATTGTGTAAGGGGGAAAAAAATCTCAGTTCTCCACACTACTGTAAAGGAAAGAAAATAAGAAAGGGAAAAGGAAAACAAAGTTATTTGTTAAAATGTAGGCAGGATCTAGACAGATGGTCAGAAGTAATAACTATGAACACTCATCTTTGTGCAGGCTTTTAGAAAAAGTCACTCATAAAAGGAGAATGGTGAACTTTGATTCCACAGGGCAGCAGGCTGCATTCTGGCCTCCATAGTCATGGCAACGAAAGTCACCTTGTGCTTCTGAGAAGTGGAAGTGGAGCCTCCTAAAGCATCCTCTGTTGCTCTGCTACAGGTGTTGGTGTCTGGCAACTTTGCAATACTGACTTGCTGGTTAAAACTGGTTTACAGATTTCTTACTTTTTGTTTCTTGATTTTGTTTAGAAGACACTTTTTGAAATTAATTGGATATTTCTGTTTTAGAGAAAAGTTTCTCGAAAATAAATTTGGTTATTTGAGAATCCAGTTTGCTAGAAAAGATGCTGCCATCACAGCATGTCTGGTAAAGAACTCAGCCTGTCTTGAGATTATTTACCAAGTGTATTGTTTAAGGTGACCTGGAGTCCTTACTTTTATTACCGACCAAGCTCTTGGTAGTCACACTTGATCTGACCTTATCAAAAGTTCTGAAACACACCGTTGTCCCTTTTTAGATTTTGGATTCCTTTTTAGAATCTTTAGGGAGCAATGAGACAAAACAAATTATTTCCACATACTAATGTGAAAATTGCAGCATAGGAAATGAGAAAGAATTTGCTTTGATGAAACTGAAATCGAGTCCTGGTAGGATCCTAGCTCCTTAAATTCTTTGCTTGTTGTTTCAGGTCAGGCTTCTGAAATTCAACTGATTGTTCTGGTGTCTCTTTAGGTAAGGATGCTAAAAAATGGCAAAATAGAAAGACAATAAATTCACTTTAATTAATAGAATAATGAAAACCATACCTAGCATACATTTTTAAATGTTTTATAGAGGTAAAATTCTCAAAATAACCAAATAATGATTATGAAAATATTAATAATTGCAACAT
This sequence comes from Uropsilus gracilis, assembly GCA_004024945.1. Taxonomy (NCBI): domain Eukaryota; kingdom Metazoa; phylum Chordata; class Mammalia; order Eulipotyphla; family Talpidae; genus Uropsilus; species Uropsilus gracilis. The sequence goes on from PVHY01025903.1 coordinate 3,864, forward strand.
TTACTGAACTATGTGTTTAAGTTGCAAGTGAGACCATGTAAACCATGTTAAGGGAAAAATCCATTTTGTTCTAAAAAGGTCCTGTCATTCACATGTACAAAGGCAGAGAAAGGAGATTCTTAATATTCTCAAAGATCTTTAACTGGTGTTGCAAGAGAGGAGGCAAGAAGAGGAGAAAAAGGGATAAAAGGAGAGGGAGGGGAAGTGAAAAGACTTTCTAATAGCAGACTTCTAATCAAACTCTGAAAATTTCCCAGCCCCCTCCTGGGCAAAGTCTGCCCAAAGTGAGGTGAATGAGACCCAATAGCACCAGCCTAAGTCCAAAACACATAGCAGCAACCACAAAAAGGGCTTTGGAAAATCTCATATAGGTGGGAGAAAAGGAGAGACCTGAAGTTAAAATTGTGTCATATAATCCATCACAAGGTTAAAATAATGGCTGCCATTGTTTCTGACAAAATGCTAAAGCCCCACAGCTATCAAGGTCCAGAAGCAGCCTCCTCACCTGTTTCTCCCTTCTCCTTTGTGCCACCTCCAGTGTATGCAGACATTGTTCCTTCCCAGTTGAACCCTGGTTAGAAAATTCAGCTCATGGTATTGTTGGGGGACTTTGGTGAAATTGGGGGGCTCTTGCCCCCAATACTAGTGGTGCTGCATTAGAATGACAATCATTGTTGTCCTAGTGGGCAGAGACTTGGAGAAGGAAAGTTCAGCCTTTTGCCAGAGAAGAGGTTGAGGAGACTTGGGAGGGGACTGAGGCAAAACATGTGGAAAAGAGAGAAGAGATAGAGAGAAAAAAGAGGGCAGAAAAGTAGGAGCATCCAGGTGCGGGCGCAGGCAGGGCCCAGACACTAGCCTACGTTACTTGGAATCTGGGGAAGCATGCTGGAGAGATCTGTAACTTGTATAGGCTGACTTGGAATTTTAGTACTTGAGAACTTGGTTTAACTTTGAAGTTGAGAAGCTTGGAAATTGTCTGGTGACCTGAAGAGGCTTGCTGTGCTGCTGCTTTCATAGTGAGATGTCTGAAATGGTTGCTGCTGTTGTATCGAGTGAGTTTTGCTGATTCTGGGCCTCTGTAGAGTTGGGGCTGAAAGAATGCTAGAGCTGTTCCTTTTGGAAAAGAATTGATGATGCCATCCTGGTTTTCCTTGTTGCATTTGAATCTCCTGCTTTTGGAGAAGGATTGACAGCACCATCTTGTGGGGCGGGGGGAGGGGTGGTGGGTGGGGGTGGGCGGTGGTGAGTCCAAGATTCTAATTTGCAAAGCACCTATTTTCTATGCCACCCTGTTGGGTTGCTTTTTGTGTTTATTTGTTGGTTTTCAGGGTGTGACTTTAGTTGTACAGCAAATAACTAGACACTAAATTTCTCTTTCTAGTCCCTGACTTTACTTTTCTACTAGTTTGCTAATGAGATAGAAGTACTAAGTCTTTCAAAAGCCTGATGTAGAATAGAGTCATGTGTCTTTAACAATGAGAAGTGTTCTGAGAAATGCATTGTAAGGCAGTTCTCTCTTTGTGCAAATAACACAGGCTGTGATTTCACAAACCTGCAGAGTATAACCTACCCACCCTGGTTACATATGTTACAGCCTGTTGGGACCACCATTGTATATGAGTACACCATTGACAGAAGCATTGTTAAATGAGACATAATTGCATAAAAAAATTACCTGAGGGGAGGATAGGGTGACACATTTTTCTAATTTAGATTACCATCATTAGTTGATTAACTTGATTTTCATTCTTTAATACATGAATGAATTAATTAGTGGGTGAGCGAGTGTGACAACCTAACTTCTAGTGAATTTCCATAGGCAGTAGTCATTGTACAATATGATTTCATATTCTGATTTTATGTCTTTTCTACAAAAGTTCTGCAGTTAAGTGACTATGTGTATTATTACTATATTTAAGGATGAAAGATCTGGGGCTTAGCTAGGTTAAATGAATTGCTCAGACTTTCTGCTAGTGAATGAGACAGCTGTAAATTGAGCCTAAGGGCCTTTGACTTCAAAGTTCAAGCTATTTCATATATGTTTAATTTTCTCCTCTATATTTTTAAAAATATGGTTTAGACACAAAAGAACACTTTACAATATCTGCGAGAAATACAGAAAACCCTATCAGTAGCAGTAGCATAAAATTATTTATGACTCAGATTTATAAATAAGATATTAGCAAAACTTCAAATTTCTAAGTGCTCTTCATATTCATCCCTGTCCTATTTTAAAATAGATAGGTGATAGAATATTTCAGTGTTGTATTTGTTTATATCCAAAATTGTACATTTTTAATGTTTTGAACTTTAAATTAAATCAATTTATGTCTTTTCATTTTACCAACTCTTTTTGCTTGATAGTGTTTTTGAGATTCATCTATGGCATTGAATAAATTTATTTTTAATTTCTTTTCACAATTGTATAGTATACCATTGTAAAATACTGTCATTTTGCTTACTTATTTCAGACTGCTTCTGATGAATATCTCTGTGTAGATTTCCTTTTCCTTTTCTGCTGATACAAAGAGTGCTAACAAAGACATTTGGAACATAGTCCCAGAGTCTCTCTGAGAGTCCCATAGAGTCTTAAGATTTACATGCTCTGGTCTGTTGGATAAAAGCTTATTGCTCTCCCAAGCTGATGGAACAGTTTCTACATGAACTTATTCTGAACATTGTACAACTATTCAACTATTCCCCTACATTCTTGCCAATATTTGATAGATACACTTAGTTATTAATAATATGATTTGTTAGCCCTGTTATCTTAATTTAGTTTTAATTTGAATTTTGCTCATTATTGATAAAGTTATATATCTTTTCATATCTTTTTATTGGCATTTTGCTCTTCTGAGAAATACCTATGCATTTTTTTTATTTTCATTACTTTTTCTACTGGGTAATTTGCCTTTTTCTTATCAATTTGTAGGCTTTTTTATATATTCTTGATATTGCCATTTAATCTATTGCAAACAACTTCTTCCATCTTACATAGAGAATTCATTTATGTGAAATTTTGATGAACAGAAGGTCTTAATTTTAATATATTCATATTTGGCAATCTTTCTCTTTATGCTTTGTACACAAAGACAATCTTTTTAATTCAAAGGAATGAAAAGATTTGTTCAGTGTTACATAGTTTGCCTTTTGCATTTACAGGTGCTGTATTTGATCCAGTTAGAGTTGATTTTTGCTTATGCTGTTATATAGGGGTCCAATTAAATCATACTTTTTGGTACAGATAACTAGTTGTTGCAACCCAAACTATTACTAATTCATTTCTTTTCAAGTCTCTGTAATCCAGGTTCTTTATAAATCTAGTTCCCATGCATATATAGATGTATTTCTGAACTCAGTTCTGCTTTTGCAGTTGTAGCAGTACTAGATTCTCTTAAATTTTATAGTTCATAGTAATAGTTGATATCTGGTCAGGTAAATCCAATTATTTTCTTTTTCCTAAGCAGTGTCTGACTATACTTGTGTCTTTGATCTTTCTCATAAGTTTTAGAAGTAGCTTGTCAAATTCCCCTGAAATCTGTTGGTATTTTGACTATAATTGAGGAGTAATTTGGTGAGAATTTATATCCTTAGGATATTGCCTTTTTCTTATTAATTTTCAGACCATGCCTATGACATAGTTTGCTGTTTAAGTCTTTGAAAAAATTTCTTCATTATAATTTTCTCCATACAAATTTTGTAGCATCTATTGACTAATTTCTTAATTTTTACTTTCTATTTGATAACAATATATTTTTTATAATTTTTGACCAATTATAAAATTTCAAATGAGATTTAACTCATTAAAATAAGCTTTGTAATTTAGAATTGCTTTAGATTTACAGAAAAAAGTGGTAAGAGAATTATCATAGTCTTATACCCAATTTCCCCTATAAAATTCTTTTATAGTATATTGAATTGGTTGTAATTACTGAATCAATGTTGGCATATTATTAATTAGATAACATACGCTATATGTACTTGGGTATAGCACTTTATTCAAATTTCCTTATTTTATTTTATCCTATGTCTTTGCTAGTTGCAGATCTCAGCAGGATATTTTATTATCAGGATACTATTTTATATTCATCTTGTCTCCTTAGGCTCCAACTGGCTCTGGCAGTTTCTAAGAGTTTCCTTGATTTTTTAGCTTAAAGAGTTTTGAAGATTTCTGTTAGATACCAAATAGAGACCACTATTGGAATCAGTCTGAAGTTTTTCTCATGATTATGAATTAGGAAATGATGGCCATAGAAGTGATGTACCTTTTGTTGTTGTTGTTGTTGTTGTTGTTCTGTTTTAGCAAGAGTCCCTATTGTGAAAGCTAACCAGGATTACTTGGTTGAGGTAGTATGTGCCATGCTTCACCAGCATGAATTTCTCCCTTGTGCTTCTTTACTGTAACCCTTGGAAATAAGTCACTGACTAAAGTCATGTTTGGTCTTCTTCTACTCAGAGTACTGTCCTACCTCATGCATTTACTTATTCAGTATTTCTTTTTTATCCACGTGGACTCATAGATATATATATTATATTTTGATACTATTTTTTTATATTTTGGTGAAATTATACTAACTTAGACCACTAGGAACTCTTTCAATTAGCTAATGTGTCCTTTGTGAATAAAAAAAAAATCATTGTAGACTTTTTTTCCCCTGAGTATTACATTCAAAATTGTGTGTATATGTGTGTGTGTGTGTGTGTGTGTGTGTGTGTAAAGTGTATGATGCTCTTGGGGGCATCTTAGACCCTTTCTAGATGTGGCTGAACATTGACCTGGATGAAGTATACTGAAGTATACTGCCTTAAAAACTTTAAAGATGGGATAGATAGATAGATAGATAGATAGATAGATAGATAGATAGATAGATAGATAGATAGATACATAGATACATAGATACATAGATACATAGATACATAGATACATAGATACATAGATATACATAGATACATAGATATACATAGATACATAGATACATAAATAGGGATACACACATATATAAATGCATATACATATAAAGTCTAGCTACTTTGCTAACATCATTTTTACATTAACCTAGCTACATTTCTTTTTTAAAAAATATTATTTATTTTGTTCTTTAGATCACAACTGCCGTAAGTGTTTTTTGGTATCCCTCCCCCTCCCTCCTCCCTCTGGTGCCCCTTCCATTCTCTCACACCCCACTCTGTTGTTTACTAGTTGTGCAAAGTCCATTAGTCTCTTTCTTTCCTGTGGCAGTGTCCTTTCACTGGGTGAGGGACTCTGTCATTGGGACCAGGCGAGTCTTGCTGGCAGGTTTTCAGTCTTAAGTTTGCTCTGGCAGCCAGTCTGTATTCATTTGTGATCTGTCCATGTTGTCTTGTTGCAGGCCGTCTTCTCCAATCCAATCTCTGCTGCTTTGCTTCTTTACCATGGCTCTGGTGTCAAGATTTAGGGGGTCTCACACCCAGCCAGTCTTGATCTAGAAGTTTCTCTGTAAATATAGGCATCTGTGAATGGCCTTTGTAGATCATCTCCTTTGCCTCAGTGTGCAGTTTTGATGTGGGGCTGATTACCCCATCTTTGGTCTTCCTCTCTTCTCCTGTAGTGTGGGGAGGGGGCGTTGCTCTCCTTGAAGCCTTCTCCAAAATGAGGTCTCGGGTCTTCCAGGCATGGTGAGCACATTAGTGACATTTTGTCTCTACAGTTGTTTCTCTTATCTCACATGTACTGGTTCTCTCGGTTGTCCATCTGCCGTGTCCAGTTCAGGATTGTGGGCTGGATTTTTGCATGATCCCTCACCCGTTCAATGATGCGGTTTGTGTTGTGCATGATCTTGCTCCTTTGAACTTTAGCTGGAGTGAGAACGAAATGGAAGGGGTTCCCACCCACTCCCTGCTTGCCTGCGTGCTGGTACCTTCCCTGTGTGGGGGCAGGCCCGGATGGCTAAGCCTGAGCCCTCCCATGTTCCCCTTGGGCTAGGAGCAGAGGGCAACATGACTCTGCTGATCTGGGCTGCAGATGGCTTCCCTGTGCAGCAGCCCCCCGCTGGTTGGTGGGGCCACCATAACACCCACCCCATCCCCCTTCTAGGGCTCACCTGGCTCAGAGGGCTTAACCAGGAGCTTTGACCACCTCTGCTCCCCTGTGGCAAGGGAGATCGGATGGCTAGGGATCCCGGCGCACAGGCAGCCCTCCCTAGTTACATTTCTAACATCTTTTAGCCATTCAAATTTGTTTTTTCCATGCCCATGTTATTTTGAAAATAGTTGTTTTTATTTCCCATTTCCAAGTATATATTTTATACCTTTTACTTGTTTATTTTACATGTTCCACTTAACTAAGACCTTTTGGTGGTGGCTAATTTTACCAAGTCTTCAGTAATGCCCCATTTATAGGCTAACCCTGGACACATTTGTAAAAATGTCAAAGCTCGAATTGACAATCCTTTTTTTTCTTCAGCCTCTTCCATCCTATCTCACTTTTCCCTCATTATCCTTTCCAGAACCTTCAAAGTGACACATCATTCTCCATTCCCTACCAAATTTTTCAGTCTTATATTTGTCATAAACGACTAGCTATTTTGCTCACATAACACCTCTTCCATCATTTTACATTCACAAAAGATCAAAGCATTAAGCAAAAGCTTTACAGATATGTATGTGTTCTATTTTGTTGATGTTGAAGTATTACTTGGTGTGGGAAAACCCATATAAACAGCATTTGGAATTACAATCAAGAAGCACTACTTTTTATGCCCTCTTCCTGTGGATTTGGGGCATGTTACCCTCCCAATACATTCATGTGTTCACTGATCTTGAAGCTCCATTGAGTGTCAGGAATCAGGGACCTTATTTGGGCTTCATTATGTAGGTAGGATTAAATCATTGACCATGTGACTGAGCTCAAATTTTAGCCTCCCTTTCCTCATGGGTGGTAGAGCTGGTGCTAAGGTACAACTTTGTAATCTGTGGTTGATCTTATGGGTGACCAGCCCCCATCCTCTATTTACCTCAGAGAACATGTGAGTTGCCTTATAACAAGAACATTCCTATTGTTTTGGAAGTTCCTTGATTGTACCACAGTCATGGAAGGCAGATCTGTGCACTGGCATATATCTCAGTGGGTTCTCTGTTCTGTGGAGTCTAGAGGCAGTGCCCCTGCAGTATAAAGTTTGAGAGTTCCTTGACATTTTTCTAGCAAATAGCCCCTTTCACCTTGAGAAAGGCTTGCAGAACACCTGAAAACACCCTTCTTTTGCCTCCCTCTCTCTCACTCTCTCTTTTAGCTTTTTCCTCAGTACCATAATTGGTTGCAACAGCCTGAAAAGCTGTATGAACCCATTAGGATCTCAATCACCTGTTAAAGATGAGAGCATACCATTGAGGGGCAACAACATTTAATCCTTTGAGAGGAACTAATTGAAATTTCTCTTTTGGATTCTTGCCTGAGTAGGTTCAGGCAGGATGTCAAACACAGATGCCCAGTCTCAGACCTCAGCAATACTAATGGTTTTAGGTATGAGTTAAGAGATAAAGATGCTGCCCAGTAATGGAATGAGGAGTTCAAGTCCAGATCAGTGCTCTTCTTTCCTCCTGAGCTAAGCTTGTGTACTATGAATTATTAGAATAAAGAGAAATATACAAATGCAGAGAAACATTATCATAATTACTTTTGGCACAGAAATATTTTTAGCTAATGGTATTTTAATAAGAGCTGCTGTCAAGGGGAAAAAGGGAAATCATTTCAAGCAAAAGTTTGTTCTGATGTTCTCTGATTTAATGCTCCCCTGCCTGTTCTACTAGACATATGAGTCCCCTAAAGTTACCCATTAGGGTAGCAAACCTTTTATTTCGTCTTTGAGAAAATGTTTAAGTGAACAAACCAGATCTTTTCCTTTTCACCTAGAAAATCACATTCTGAACCATAAGAATATCTTGCACTAAGGAATTTATTATATGAAGTGGTCACCAAGGGATCTGGCAGGTTTAATACCCTCAAAGAAACTGATTTCTGAATGCTGGGTGAACAGTAGTTATATATGGATAAGGAATGCGATGAGGTGCTGAACTTGAAGGGAGGGAGGGCTACAACAAAAACAGGAGTTAGGAAGTACCTGGAAGTGATACGGGGTGACACTACTGAATGGAGGTCCCAGGGCACACCTCTTTGTGATATGGGACCATACCATGGTGAGCGGGGTCTGAGAGAAAGACCCTAGAGGAGAAACCAGAAGCACTAATGGAGCGCGAGAAAACAGAGAGGCTGGAAGGGGATGCAGAGGGAAAGAGATGTCAGAAGCCAGGATGGCAGGTCAGTAAAGAGAGTAAAGTGGAATGGCAAGAGAGAGGCCAGCATGGTGGACTGCCAGGAAACAGCAGGCCAGGAGTAACTGGAAGTCACTTAAGGTGACACGGGTAATATGATAGGGCACCGGAGAATGATGGGTTGACAGTGGCGAGACGCCATGGTGTGACCAGCCCTGTAAAACCCAGACTGAAGAAGCCTGAAGAGTGTGTGGCAACAATGCAAGGTGGCACAAAAACTTGTTTAAAAGTTGGACAACTGATTTTGATCAGTATTATTGAAAAATCTTGGAGAAGCTGAGTAGCATGGATTGCTGAAGAGAGAGTAGAGGAAAAAGGAAGAGTTGGGAAGCTTAGAATTTGTGTCTGCTTTATAAGCTCATAAGTGTTTCCCTCTTGTGTTTTCCTTGGGGTTACCAGTTTATCAGATAACTTGCTCTACTGTTATTTGGGAGGGAACAGAGAATTTTGTTAGAAATATAACACAATTATTTCTCATTTCCAGAAAATGCTATTAAAGAATAAATCATGAGAGGAGTGAGGGAGGAGGGAGACCAAAAGGTGTTTCATATTATATTCTGACCAATTGAACTATTCAGCTTACATGTTAGAATTGGGGGCATGTCAGGGTGTTTATAAGAGAAGATAACAGGATGCTTTCTCTATTCAAGCCAAGGGACTTACAGTTTAGGGGTGTGGAGATTAGAGACATCTAGAAAACCAACAAAATAATAAGAAGAGTGAAATTTGAGTGCAAATAAATTAAATTATGTGTATACAGGAAGCAGAATCAGGTTATTCCAAAGATAGGTAAGTATAGTACTTCCTTGACCTTGACCAAGTCCTAAGAAGGACATGTAGAATCATCCTATTAAAGAGGAAAGAATATTCCATGTTAAGGAAAAAGCCTACACAAGGGCAGAAGAACTTGAAAAAGTGTAACATGGAGCCTGTAATTCTTAGGAAGTTTTGTCACATAACTGAATCTATTAAGATTCTATACATTTAAGAAATCTTCAGTGAAGTTTTATATGATGGAAATGTTTTCACATTTCCTCCACACCCTAGTTTTAGATAATGGTGGTCTCTAAATGTGATCTCTGACTCATCGGCATCACTGTCAATTGAGAACATTTTAAAAATGTAAATTCTCAAGCCCCATACCAACCCTGCTTTGCTAGTGAGTCTACCATGCTAAAAGTGGGTCCAGTAAACTGTTTGACAAGATCTCTCCATGATTTTGACACACCCTAAAGTTTGAGAACCACACTGCATAATACGGTAATTGTTTTCCTTCTTCCTAAGTGATTATTTTGCTGATAATATAACTATTACAACTATTCCTCTTTTTAAGTTTCCCATTTTCATCTTTCTTGCAATTGAAAACTTACTATGTAGAGGGAAAAAATTCTTAAGAAAACAACACTTTCAGCTCTTCTCATAGCCCACAATTAAACTATCTCTAAGAACCCTTTGTCATAGGCATTCCCTTGCTTTTAACAGAATAGGGTACCTTTCTCCATATAGCTATGTGTTCCTTTCATTGTGTGTTAAAGCTCATTCTTTCCACAAAGCCTTCCAGACTTTATCACAGAATTCATCCTTTCTCCCATACATTTTCCATCTTTTCTTCCTTATTGATTCAATTATCTCTGGTTATAAATGTGGTCTAACAATCTAACAAGATAAATAGAAGCCACAACTACAAAAATATTCACTTTATTCTATCTTCCTTAAAATCTGTCACTCTTTTTTAGCTTTTGATTATCAAACTCTATAAACTCAGGAAAACAAAGCTGATGTCAAAGTGAGTTATAAGCATTTGGTTCTAATTTAACTCCAGAATTCTACTTTTCTTTTTAAAATAGTTTTTGAATGTATCCTGCATTTAATTTTAATCTTCATTGATTGTTGTACTCTTAGAAGCAACTGGCTCACTTAAACTTCTGACTCTTCCACTGTTTCTTAACCTGTTCATCTGACTTTTGCTTTTGTTCTTAAATCTCCTTTCTGCCACCTTTCCATTGCTTTCTGACTAATGTAAGTTGGATGGAATCAACTATTGATTTTGTTTTGTTTTACCATCAGTTCTATACGTAAATCTCTAACTTTCATTAAGTGGAACTCTACATACGGTTGCCAATAGGACATTTATATCAATAGGACTACTTATTCCCCTAAATTGTACTTCAAGTCTTAATTCAAAACATATACCTAATATAGCAAGTCATTCTCTAATGCTCCGGTTCTTCCTTTACTGATTACTCATTGTTATTAGTTTGCATAAGCTATTACAACAATCTCATAGATTGTGTAGTTTAAACAACAGAAATTTGTTTTCTTACAGTTATGGAGGCTAAATACCATGCTCAAAATTCCAAAAGCACTGGTTCCTTCTGAGGTCACGTCTTTGGATTGCTAACTTCTTGCCATGTTTCCTGTGGTTTTTGCTCTCTATATTCACCCATATTGTCACTTCTCAACTTCTACGTACATGAGTTCTATGGATTACAATCCTACTCCTATGCCCTCTTTTAACCTTAATTATCTAATTAACTTTTTAACCTTAATTATCTTATTAAAGACCATATCTCCAAACACTGTTGCATTGAGGACTAGGGCTTCAATAGAAAGGATATGGAAAGGAGTAGGGCACAATTCAGACCACAATGACCTCATCCTTCTCCTAGAATCCAAATTCTCTGAAATATCCTCTGAATCTTATATTAAAAGACCCCCCAGCACTCTTCAATGTGGTCCTGCAGCTCACCTAACTGGGTAATTGTACTCATTGTGAGTGAGTACATAGTATACATGCTGGATCTCAGGATTTGCAATTCTGCAATCAGGGTCCATAGTCCCATTTTAATTTGAATTCACAAAATAGAAATTTAGAATGTCTGAATGAATGTACTTAAGAAAAATGAAAGTAACAGACAAAAATATCTCAATATCTTAAAATACTAATTTGATCTATTCTGGCGATGTTTAAAGTAGCATCCTAACTAAAACAGCTTTATCTATACCTGGTACCTTTTGTGAAAGTGATTAAAATTTACAATCCATGTATGCATACCTACCAAATCTCCAGTTCCCATGGTAACTGAGAAAATTTTCACATTAGGTGTGTAAACTCTGTTCTAAATGTTAGTGTGGTGGGAGAAATTAGTGGGGGCAATGAGTTGAAGTAACAAATGTGGGCAGTGTATTCTTCTTCTCATGCATAATACATGGAGGTTATGAAGGATTTTGTCTCTTAGTCCAAGGTACAGTTGTAGTAGTTGCCTTTTAGGATCTGCTTTCCTTTAACATAGCCTACTAGCCATTCAAAGTCGTTTTCTTCCTATACTTTTTTCCTTAATTTTTTCCCTATTGGTAGGATTGCAGTCAAGATGAAGGAAATTTAAGGGACACCAATATTTTATTTCTTCAGAAGTTTCTACAATGATGCAATTTAAACAAAGTTTCACAAAGTGATTTTCACTAGGAGAGATTATTTTATATGTAGAGAGGTGGGGAACAGTACCTGTAATTAAAAAAGTTCTTATTGTCACTTATAACAAAAATGAAATCAAAGGAAGCTTACAATTGCTCATTTTAAAATGTAGATTTTATTATTCAGATATGATGAGAACAACAGATCAGGAGATCTGTGCTATTGAAAAGATAATTTGTCATTCATGATTCCTGAGAAGAAGGATCACTCTACTTACCATAAGATACACAGGAACCTTGGAATCGCAAGGTCTGGTGGGTAGGAAAAAGGAATAAAGGGAAATGTGAGTTAAAGTCTAGTTATCATTTTTAGGTGCAAAAGACTGGGTGTGGTAAGAGTATACAGGCTTTTTCTCCACTATTGGGGTAATTTTAGGAGACTCTGGAGCACAAGGACCATTGTTGGTACTTACCCTTGGGTGACTAAAGCAATTGGATTTTGGCCCTGAATGTAAAAGCCTGATACTGGAGGTGGTTAAGAGTGTGGATTCTAGATTGATTGAGTTTTTTGTAGAAGAGATGGGCTCCCAGACAAATCATTTATTATCTCTAAGAATTGGCTAGCCCTGGGATGTGCAGTCCCTCCAGAGTCAACAAGGCCCCAGATGTCAAAGTATCAGAATAAAAAAAGGATGCTATGAGTCAACCCATCAATCTCAAACACACATTTATTTAGGAAGCTTTCCATCTTTGTCAGCGAGAAAATGAAAAATAAGGAGAATTAGCAAAATGAAATATACTAGTATGAATAATAAACTAAACATTCCTTCCAAAAAAGTCATATTTCAGTCTTCAAAAGGGGCTTGTAAAACAGGTTCTTTTGGCAAAGAAAAGAAAAAGCAAAACAAAACTGTGTCTGTATCATTGTAGACAGCAAGAGCACCCTACCTCATTAACCAAGTTGATGCTGTAAGGCAGAATTCATTTTCTTTGAGTAATCTTTAATTTTATAAGAATAATAGCTGCTATATACCTTCCTGCTTTTGTGTCCTCAGGTCCTGAAGACTAGGAAGTGCCTGATTCTTTTATTTGTTAATTAAAGAATAAACTGAAACACCAAAAGTTAATGTCCTGGTGTGAGTTTAGTATACAATAACGGATGAGTAGATAAAGCTCACCTTGGACCATCACTTGACTTGATGAAGGTGATTTCACAGTTTCCATCCCATGAAGTCCTTTCTGGGTGGGCACATTCCTGCTCTGCTGTAAGTTCCTTTGGCACCCTGGGAAGCAACTGCTTATCTAATTCTTTCTGCACACTCCTTGCTGCCGAGAAAATACATTGCACATCCTGCCTTGCATGTGCTGCCTTGAATTATCTTTCTGTTTTACCACTTGCTGGAAAAACTGCATCTCAGCAGTGCCCCAACTCCCGTGGGAAAGACATCCATCAGCACAGACCTGTTTTTCCCCTTAGGTGCCTGTCCATTTTGGTGCTTCTTATTAAGCCTCATAGGTTCCTATTCATCAAAATCATGCCAAAGAAGCCTTGAGTTCTTTCCGAGGTGCATATTCAGCAGAATGCCAAGGAAGAGCAGAGACACAGAGAGAAAACATTGAAAGGATGTGCAAATTAGACTACCTATTTTTATTCAAAACACCTCAAAATGCAAAAGCATAGATTGGAGTTTTAAATAAAATCCATTCCTGACTTATTAAGGACTTTTTTGAACTAACCTCCTATGTCACTAACTGTCAAGAAAGCAGCTAAATTAGTGACGAACACAAAGATTAGAAATATTGCAAGGGTTGTGATTTGGCAGGGAAGAATTTGTGGACTTTTGCCTGTCTGTCTGTTTGTCTGTCTGTCTGAAAGATAGTCCTCTCTGAGATATTAAGAACAGACCATCTCAAGGAATGTCACATTGTGGTTTCGATTAATTTGAACTGAAGTCAACTTAGGCTCAAGAGCAACTTCTACCACTCCATTACTTACTTGGGTATATTACCCAGAATGAGGGTTCTTACTAGAAATATCCCTTTCTATTAAAGAGATAAATCTACATTTTATGGAAAGCATCTAATTGCAGATCATTTGGCCTGATTCATATGAATTCCCCTCTTTGCTCCCTGAAGCTCAGGCCATACAGCTTTCTTTCAATAAGAATGTATTTTCTCTTTCTTTCTTTCTTTCTTTCTTTCTTTCTTTCTTTCTTTCTTTCTTTCTTTCTTTCTTTCTTTCTTTCTTTCTTTCTTTCTTTCTTTCTTTCTTTCTTTC
>PVHY01025904.1:0-17871 GCA_004024945.1 Uropsilus gracilis
AACTTTTGCACGGCCTCTTTCAGACACAAATCAAACTCAGCAAAGCAAACTCCAACACGGAGTTCAAATCTGCAAACTCCTTAACTGCATTCAGCACACATGCTGCCAGCCTGGGCCAGCCGAGGGTTGCAGGCCCTCGGTGGCCACATGGCCAAGCTCACATGGCTCACATCTTTACAAGATGGCTGATTCCCATCTCCTCTCCATATTGGAATCCCAATCCAATTGAATCCTGAATCGAATTGAATTCTTCTCTTTGTTTGCCCACCCTTTATATACCCTGATTTCCCGCCTTCTAGGAAATCTGTTTCACCTTGACTATTTCACTTCTTTCTTCCCCCTGCATCCCCCTGAAGGGAAATTCCAGCTAAGGTCATTCCCCCATTTTAACATTACCTGTCCTTGAAATCTGCAATCTTAAACAGAGACAATGGGGGGGAGGGCACACCCTATCAGTGGGAATTACTAAAGCATGTGAACAGTGCATTGTAAGCCCTGGTGTGCTAGGCAAATACAGCAGTATTATCACATGACAACATAGGTGGGGAAAGTACAGTCTTGTGGTTCTAACCTTGTGTTTAAATTCTGCACTACCACTTATTGAACTTTTATCACTTAAGTGACCTTGGGCATGTCATGGAATATTTCTAAGCCTTGGTTTCCTTCTCTGTAAAACAGGAAGAATAGAAGATGATATGGTAAGTGTTAAATATGGTGGTGCGGGTGATATCCTTATAGCAACATCTGACATCTAATTGACAATCAGTAAATACAAATCTAAAGCTTGAGCTTGTGGTGGCAGAGCAAGCTGTTTTGATCATTATTGCATGCTTAGTGCTTAGACCAGCACCTGGTACCCTCTATGTGCTTGGTGAATTTCTGCTGTGAGAAAGTGAACTGGGGCTCCTAGGTGTTATAGCCACGCAGCCTCTCATGAGGCTCTTCTCTTCCAGGGATGCCCAGCTGCATTGGTTCCTTATGAGGAGTCAGCGCTAACTCTGTCACTTCAGCGAACAATTTGATGGGTGGATCAAATAATGGGTAGTCCACGGACACCATGGCTGCTTCTACCTTAGATTTCACCATTTCCCTATGAACTAAGTCCATCCAGGAGATTCTTTCTGGCCTAATTGGAGTTACTTGTCTAGAGTTAAAGGGAAGACCCTTGTCAAATTAGGAGTCCATAGGGTTGGAGAGACCCCTGGATTTGGCCCCCTACCCCAACCCTCCCTAATAGGAGGTCTCAAGTAGTTAGAATTCAATTAAGCCCTGCTGAAGGGAGTCTTCCAGGCAGAGCTGGGGCAGGCCCATGTCTGGGCTGAACAGAACAACCGATTTAAGCTAAATCAACGCCTACTTAAGTGAGCCGTAATAAGCATTCTGGGGGCAACGCCAGCCTGGGGGCGTCATTTATCACTGGGTAATAGAAAACCGTAATGAATAATAACTTGGGCCCAGCAACCAGAGTGCGCATACATTATGGAGTTGGAGCTGCTCTGTCCACCGAGCCGGGAGGGTAGGGTCTGAGGCCTGGCTGGTGGGGCTTGCATATTGAATTCTGCTGCTTTGCAGGAAGGCCTTTGTTGTACAGGAAAGCCATTAATCTCACACCTGCTCTGCCAGTTGTGCGACTGGCGTGGAACACGTCGTCTATTTGCTTGTATTTCACAGAGAGGGAACGAGACACCCCTGAGGAGAGAGCCTTTTCTCAAGAGATGCTGGTTTTGGCTTCTGCCTTGGTCAATGTTTGAGACACAGACCGCAATCAGCTCCCATTTGAGGCCTGACCCCAAGTCCTGTCTCCGCTGTAGACCTTGTCCATAATGCCGTCGAGTACTAGGGGAACATGTGGTTCCCCAGCACCCAGTGATGGGGTTCAGTGAAAGCTTGGAGACAGGTATGTGGTGTTGCTGTCCCAACACTATTTCCCATGATGACTTTCAAGAGAGATGATATACATGTGCCCTGCAAAACAAACAGCGATCTGAATATCAGGTGGTTGCACATTTAAGGGAGCCTGGAAAACTCCCTTCAGCAGGCTTAATTGAATTCTAACTACTCAAGGTCTCCTATTAGGGAGGGTTGGGGTAGGGGAACAAACCCTGGGGTCTCTTTAAACCTAAGTACTCCTAATTTGTTAAGGGTCTTCCCTTTAACTCTACATAAATAACGCCAATCAGGCCAGAGAGAACTTCCCGGAAGGACTTAGTTGACAGGGAAATGGTGAGATCTAAGGCAGATGAAATCTAAGACTTGCAGCTTGGAATTCCAGGTTCTGGAATTCGACTCTGGCCTCTGATGTAAACTCTGAATCCTTTGCTTTTCACTACATCCTCCAAGGAGAAAGAGGCTCTAATGTCTCCTCAATCTGTTTTACTGAAACCACTGCCTTTGGGCTCTGGATTTAGGACATTTCTTTATTGTCCCCCACGACCCTGCCCCCATCTTTTCTCCACTCCTTTGTGTCCTGGCAAGCCACTTCCTCTTGGAAATCCTTCTAGTTTCTTCTGTGGTCTTGGTGTCCTTATTGGAGTTGCCCTGAGAGTATCCAAGGACAAGTTGAGTTGTCACTGGTGGTGGCTTCTCTTTGTTTTCCCTACTGAAGTCAGGAGAGGAACACTGATTCATTCAACAAAACTTTATGTGGGTCGGGCACGGTGGCGCGTGCTTGTAAGCTTCAGCCTATGAAGCGACTGGGGCTAGGGTTCGCAGTTCAAGTCCCACTTGGGGCAACACAGTGAGACCTAATCCCAAAAAAATAGCTGGGCATGGTGGCATGAGCCTGTAATCCCAGCTACCTTGGGAAGCTGAGGCTGGGGATTGCTTGAGTCTGTGGTACCCCAGGCAACGTGAACCTGCGGTTCCATGGGCAAAAATAGCGAGGCCTAGTTTAAAAAAAAAAAAAAAAAAACCAAAAAACAAACAAAAAAACCTTTATATGTAGGCTGGACATGGTGGTGCATGCCTGAAAGTGGCAGCCTAGGAAGCCATGGCCGGGCCAGGGATCGTGGTTCGAGTCCCGCTGGGGGCACATATGGAGACCTAGTCCCCCAAAAATAGCTGGGAATGGTAGCACTCACCTTTAATCCCAGCTACCTGGGAAGCTAAGCCTGGGGATTGCTTGAGTCCGTGGTACCCCGGACAACATGAACCTGCGGTTCCCTGAACAAAAATAGCAAGACCTAATCTCCAAAAAAAAACAAAATAAAACAACCCCCCCCCCAACTTTATGTGTACTTTTTAGTGACAGGAAACCCAAAGAAGACTCAGACCATATCCTTCTACTCCATAAAGATGCTTTCTTCAGGGGCCGTCGCTCCTTGCTCACTCTTGTATTTCTGATTTACTTCATGTTTTAATTTCAGAACTTCCTAGGCATTTCTAATTTTTTGAAGAATCTGTTGCTGCTAGTTTTCTTTCTTTTTCTCATGACTCCTTCGAATTCCCAATGATTTCCTGGAGGCCGAGCAAAGCACATATGCTATGAGCCTTGTGGGGCTCAGATTTTCCTCCTTCCTGACCTCATCCACAGTTCTCAGACTAAGATGGGGCTGGGGCCTGAGTTTTCACTGGCATCTTAGATTGACCAGTCAATATTGGGAAAACTCTTATTTGAGTTGTAATAACTTAACTTTGACCTACTCTCGTTCAATCTCAGCTATTTCAGATTCACAATCCCATATTCTCTGCCACCTCTCTTATTAATCCTTTGAGAAAAAAACTTGATGATGAAGTCAGCCATGTGATGGCTCTAGGATGTGAGTCATTCAGCTTTCTCTCTGAAAAACCACAAGTGAGTGGGGTTGGCCAACGAGTTCTGAGCACTGCAATTGGGGTCTGCTGTGATGTTCTGAAGAGGCCACTGACCTGCTAGGCTGCTTCTGGCTGAGCTCTTTGGGTCTTAGAATTGGGTCATTTCTGCCTAATACAGGACTCTTCTAATGGGCAGTCTTTGTTCCAAGATTTGTATTAACCTGGCCATGACATTCTCAGGGTCACACTGTAGGTCAAAACTCTTTTCTTTCTTCTTCTTTTTTTTAATACTAGGTCTCGCTATGTTGCCTGGGGTAGTCTTGAACCCGTGAACTCAAGTGATCCCAGGCCTCTTGCCTCCCAGTGCTCGGACTACAGGCATGTGCCACAACACCTGGCTACAGGTCAAAACTCATCTAGCCCAATCTTCTTCCTTCCCCATCTCCTTTTACAGGTATCCGATTGGTATTACAGATGAAAGATTTTCCCTGATGACTGCTGTTTCATTTCCCTTCTGTCCTTCACAAGCATTTTCCCCATTATAAATACTACCTGTAATTCTGTGCTAGCATCTGCTTCCTGGAGCACCTGGGTTGACACATATGCTTAAAGAAAAGCAAACATGAAAGTATTTAAACATAACACACATATTTACGGTAGCTTCAGGAGACCAGAACAGAGACTCCAAGAAGGATGGTGCTCTTGGCATCACCTTGTGGTATAGTTTTTCTAGTGGATCCAGTGTTTGACTCTATAGAGCTCAGTGAGTCTGGAATGCTAGAACTCTTGTACACATAGCACACATCTATTGTACCCAAGAGGTGAACTGAGAAGCCGGATCTTCCTTTGGCCTGCCTTGCTCAACTTCTCTTCCAGTATTGTTATCACCATCAACAGTGTCAGTTGCTGGTCAGAGTAATTGACTATATGCTGCTTAGGGTTCTCTGGACCTCAGAAATGCTCTTTAAGAGCAACCTGCCAGCTCTGACTTCAGAAAGCTCTGACTTCTATAGTCTGACTTAGTGGTCCTTGAGTGCCCAGTCCACATACCTTCTCCCCCAACTTATAGAAAAGTCTAGTCTCAACTTGAAGAGTCCTGTGGCCAAAGTCTGTCCCAACCTCAGGGGATGGCTGTGGCCTGAGTGACAGCTGTGGTGGTTGGGAGCTAGGTGGGAGACCAATGGACTGAAATGGGTAAACAGTACGTGGACTGAGAAGTTATGAAGGAGCCATAGGAACATCCAGGCTGTAAAGAGGTCCTGGGTGTAAGATAGAAGCTTTGGAGCTCCATGTGGCTAAATCAGCAGAAATTCTCCATTCTCATAGCTCCGCCTCTCACCAGGACTCCACAGAATTGGCACTTCCTCCTGCCTGTTAGAAATACTTGTGTCTATGTTCATGAGGAATATTTGTCTGTAATTTTTACATTTTTATTTTTCACCTTGTAATTTTTTTGTTTGATTTTAGTAAAAGGATAATGCTTGATTCATAAAATAACTTGGGAAATATTCCTCTCTCTTTTTCTTTTTTAATATCTGTTAAAATTTAGCAGTGATATCATCTGGGACTGGTATTTTCTTTGTAGGGTTTTAGTTATAAATTAGACTTATTTGGTAGATATAGGGCTATTTAGGTAATCTGTTTCTTCTTGAATGAACTTTGTTAGTGCAAGTCTTATGAAGAATTTGTCCATTTTATCTAGGTTTCAGAATTTATTAGTGTAATGCTGCTCATACCATTCTTGTATCATTCTTTTAAAAATTACAGACTCTACAGTGATGTGCCCACCTGAAGTCCTGATATTAGTATGTTTTCCTTAAATTTCCTGTCTGATAGATGCTTATTAATTTTATTGAGTTTCTCCCAAAACCAACTTTGGTTTCACTGATTTACTCTATCATTTTTATTTTTTTCCATTTTATTAATTTCTGTTCTTATCTCTCTCTCCTTTGTGCCTAGTTTGGTTTTAATTTGGTCTATCTTTTCTAGTTATTTAAGGTGGAAGCTTAGATAACTGATTTGAAGTGATTCTGATTTTCTAAACAGTTAATAACTAAGCACGTATGGAGCCATATTCCATACATTTTAAAGTGTTGTAGCTCATTTTCACCTAGTTCAAACTATTTATAACTTATCTCCTAATTTCTTTAGACCCATGTGTTGTATAACTTCCAACTATTTGAGGAATTTTAGATAAAATACTTCATTCTGTTCTTGATTTCTAGTTTAAATTCATTGTGACCATTGAGTACTCTTTGCATGATTTCAGTACAAATTGTTTTAGATTGCTTTACATACAAATAACAATCATGGGGAATGTTTCATTTCCAGCTTTCTTTTGATTAGTGTTTACATTTATATACTCGCAAATTTATTTTTACATATACTTATATCCTTTACTCTCAAGCTATATGTGTCCTTACATATGGTCTCTTGTAGATGTGGGTCCAATCTGACATTTTCGGCTTTTTAATTGTGCTATTTAACTGGAAATGGTAGGGCGGCAGATAGAAGAGAACTTGGAGATGGGGGGGAGGAGAAAATCAGGCAGAATTTATAACTTCCTGCCGGGCATAGTGGTGCGTGCCTGTAAGAACCAGCATATGGAGTATGGCTGGGACTGGGGATCTCAGTTTGAGACCCGCCTGGGGCAACATAGCAAGACCTAGTCCCGAAAAAGTAGCTGGGCGTGGTGGCATGTGCCTATAATCCCAGCTACCTGGGAAGCTCAGGCTGGAGATTGCTTGAATCTGTGGTACCCCGGGCAACGTGAACCTGTGGTTCCATGGGCAAAAATAGCAAGACCTAGTCTCAAAAAAAAAAAAAAAATGCTCTCTCCTTTCTTAAGGAGCGTGCTGTGGACCCCCTAATCTTTCAAGCATGGTTTACACAGCAGATAGAAAGCCCATACTGACTCTCCATTAGAAACTGAGGTCTAAAAAGGGTTTCTTAAGCTTCTAGGTGCTACCAGGAATGCAAGATTCAAATCTGCATTTAAATTCTGACTTTCCCACTGATAGAACAAGTTATTTAACAACATCCAGGTATTGAATGTCCACATTTTTCCAGGACTGTGTTTATGATTTCATTTAATTCTCATGGTAACCCTGTGCAGGAAGTTCTGGCCTAGCTCTGAACAAAAACATGCAGGCAGGGTGGGTATAGAATAGTTTGTGGATTTGGGATTTAGGTGGCCTCTTTTTCCCCTTCACTACTTATTTATAACAAATATTCCGTACCCATGATCCTTCCCATCAGAATTTCTTTGAGATGAAACATCAGCCTTGGACAGTCAGAGAACTGAGTTGTTAGACTGGCTCATCCTGTGAATGGTCCCACTGGGAGAGCATTTCTGCTGCTCTTACAGGTTCATGGGCATGGCGTCTTTGTTCTGCATGGTGAGGACCACATAGTACCTCCATGTGGAGAGCAAGCATAGCACGCGTGGCCTTTTTGAGCCTGAAATCATTGCTTCATAATAATTGTGACCTAAAGCAAACAAAAATCTACTGTGTTTCTATCTCCTCATATGTAAAAGTTGAATAATCTACCTGATTTCTAGGGTTGCTGTGAGGTTAAATGGAGTGCCCATCACATATGCATGATTTAAAAATAATGTCACTAAGTAATCTGCAACAGTAAAAATATGTGCTGTGTAAACCATTTGCATTTCATAAAATTATTGAGAAGTTTGGTTTAAATCTATCACTTTGTTGTTTTTTTTCTGTCAACCTACTTTGGTTTTTCATATCTTGTCTTGTCTGCATTTGTAATATGTGAGTTTTTAAAAAACAATTACATTTTATTCTCAGTATTGGCTTATTAGCTATCTCTCGAATGTACTTTTTAAAAAAGTGGTTGATATAGTACTTTATATGTGTATCTTATCACAGTCAACCTGCAAGCAATGTTATTTCACTTCACATAGTTTAAGAACCTATGATCATCTCCTTTCCCTTTCCTGTTCCTTCTGCTACTGTTTATGTAGATTTTATTTGTACTAATGCTATAAACTCCACAATGCAGTTATTGTATTTTTTTGCTTTAAACTGTCAATTATTTTCTAAAGAAATGCAAAAGGAGAAAAAAAACTCATATATATCCATGCATTAACATTTCTAGTATTCTTAATTCTTTTATATTGTTCAAAATTTCCATTTGGTATCATTTTCCTTCTGTCTGCAGAACTACTTTTATCATTTCTTGTAGTATGGATCTGCTGGCAATAAATTGTCTAAGTCTTTGTCTGTATAAAAAGCCTGATTCACTTTCAGGCTTGAAAGATGTTTTTGCTGGGTAAAAATTTTTGGTTGACAGTTTTTCTTTCAGTCCCTTAATGAAGTCTTCCTATTTTCTGGTTTGCATAGATTCTGACATGAAGTTTGCTATCATTTTTACCTTTATTTTTCTGTCTATAATGTGCCTGTGTGTTTTCAAAACATACTTATTCTTAAATCACACATTTCACGGATTTGATTATGGTGTTCCTTGGAGTGAGTTTTTAAAAAGATTTATTCAGCTTTGATTTTGTGGAATTATTTAGACCTGCAGGTTTACAAATTATACTGTGATATTCCAAGGCACCACACCTCTTATCACCTTCACTGCTATTGCTTTTAAATCTGTTGTGATCATTTCTCACTTGGGCTATCCCCTGATTCTACCTTTAAACCTGATGGGTCAAAAGAACTCTTGAGGTCTCTGGGGAAGGAAGCAAACAAGGATTATAATCATGTTGATTTAGAAAATAAGAGTAAGATTAAATTTAGATATTTGAATAAAACAAAGCAGCAATAAGAAAAGAAAATTTCTAATGAAGGTAGCCTCCTATACCCCCCAAGTGAGAATTCACAGAGCAGGGAAGGGGTGAGTATTGGGGAATGAACCAAGAGATGGTTGGTATCCAATTCCTGACATCTTCCAACAACTAAATTGTTCTGGCCAAAGTGTGGCCACATCATAGATTGTATGTGTGTGTGAGTATGTGTGTGTTTTAATGAGAATGTGGGGTTTTATTTACATTACTAAGGAAAGGAAACTCTTTTGCTCTCATGAGTTCAGGGCCTGACATTTGTCTCAGGGGCCATGATTTGGTAAGGATTTGACCCCACAACCATCTAGGATGCGCTGCTTTTCAGCCACCATGTCTTTAAATTCATCTGCAGTAAACTTGGTAAAACCTTTCTTCTTGGAGATATGGATTTTTCTAGTGGCCAGGGAACTTGACCTTGGTCCTGCTTAGCACCTCAGTGACTTGCTTCTTTTTCTGCAGTTTGGTGGGATGTACAAGATGACTTGTCAGAGTGGACCCTTGCCACTGTGCCCTAGGCTTGTCCAAAGGCACCCACAAAAGATTGCATACTACTGTCTGCAGTCAGTCAGCTCCAGCACAAGGCAGGATTTTGTTGATGTTGGTGATGTGGAAAGGGTGGAGCCACATTTTGCTGCAGGAGCCATCTCTGCTGCAGATTTTCACTCATTGGCACAATGAGTGTACCCATTGGCACAAATACAGGCAACCTCTGGGACTTAGGAAGAGAGCTGTGATAGTCACCTGATACCATGTGGCCACAGAGTGGGAACTCAGTTTTGCCTTCTTCTGCCCATTCAAAGATGCTAATGTTGGCACCAGGGACTCTTCTATAGAAGTGAGGTCTTCAGTACAGCTTGCTTCACTGGTAATACCAGGTGGAATGGTGGTCCATGGTGCACTGAAAGTCGCATCCTAGAGTTTGGAGAATGATTATTGAACTGTCAAGAAGTCAAAATAAAAGTTCTGCCATGTCTGAGTCTGCCTGGGCCACATCTTGGGGCTGCCTT
Organism: Uropsilus gracilis; assembly: GCA_004024945.1. Taxonomy (NCBI): domain Eukaryota; kingdom Metazoa; phylum Chordata; class Mammalia; order Eulipotyphla; family Talpidae; genus Uropsilus; species Uropsilus gracilis. The sequence continues at coordinate 9,574 of PVHY01025904.1, forward strand.
CCATTTATGTGAGTTGGTTGGCAGGAGGCAATGTGCATGTATTAGACTATCAGGGCAGCTTGGGGTCTGCTGCCAGTCCTTTACCATTCTCCTGGTCCAGTGACCCAGCAATGGAGACTCTGGCTGAGCTGTACTTTCTAGTGAGCCTGTGTTTAGGGTATAGGAAGCATCTGAATGAGAAACCTCCTTCCTATCCTTTCTGGGAACAGGATGTATTCCTCAGGTTAGCTGGTATTCCATGTGGGGGAGGGAACTGGCAGTGGGGGTGGTGGTGAGGGCCACCTCAGACATTCTGAAGGTGACAAGGGCAGAAGCATAAGAGCATGAATCTGCATTACTTGCCAACATTTCCACATAGAAAAGAATTAATATCCCATTGGGCTGGAATTTGTATCAGCAGGTCAGTTAGAGCTGTGAAATGGAGAAATTTGAGAACTTTGTTATATGACCTGGTGATACACACAAGCCCATCAGTCCTGGGAATGTTCAGGTAGGTTATTTTATCTTTACTGAAAACAAATTGGTCTGAATAATAGCAGCAGGTGACCATCATTCTCCAGTGGACTTTGTCCAACTGCTCCCCAAGGGTTTGTTCATTTGTTCACCCTGCCTCATAGGATGGGGAAAACACACAGATGCAAAACCATGAAAAGGCTTTGGGTCCTGGAAGGGTAAATGCCTGGTTACAGGGGACAGTGGTCATCTTGGTCATTCTGGAGCAGCTCTGCTCCCAGAAATTCGGGAAAAGCTCATGGGAGATTTCCTGGGGAATCAAGTTTGACCATTTGGTTTGGCTGACAAGCATTTGATTAACAACATGCCAGGTGGGGGAAGATTCCAGGCATTCCAGGCGGAAGGAACTACCTGGGCAAAGTCAGGGAATTGGGGGTCCTGGGAGTATGGAGAAGCTGCCTGAGGTCAACGTGACGTTTGATTTTATGTGTCAAATTAACTGGGCTATGGGGGACCTAGATTTTTGGTTAAGCGTTACTATGGGGCTGTTTGTGAGTGTTTTTGCATGAGAGTAAGGTTTGAATCAGTTGACTGAGTCAAGCAGATGGCCCTCCCCAGTCAAAGCCTCATTGAAGCCATTTAAGGCCTGCATAGAGCAAAAAGGCTGAGTAAGAGGAGAATTCCACTGCCTGACAACTTGAACTGGGACATTGATCTTCTCCTATTACTGGATTTTGAGTAGGACTCAACATAATAGCTCCCCAGGGACTTCCTTGTGCAGTCGGGGTGGGGAAGCTCTGGACTGGGGAGTGGGGCATGTGGAAGAGAGGAAGGAAAGGGGTCTAAACTCAGTCAGGCCTCTGTACTGCAGGTATTTGCAGAATTTTGCTTATTTATAGACTAAAGATAACCTCATGCAGCAGGAATGGTAATTCTCTCCAGCTTTTCAGAGAAGAAAACTGGGTGCTGTCTGAGCTCATGGCCCAAGGTCACTGGGCTGGTAAGGGGCAGAACTGAGAATCACACTCAGGCCTATTTGACTGCAATCTGGAACATGAACTGGGTTGTTTGGCTGGCAGTAGCATCTGCCTTCTATGCCAGGAGTGTAGAATACAGTGGAACTTGATAACCCCCACTCTGGAGTCAGATTCACCCCCCCCCTCCATACCCTCATGCTCCCACCCGGGAGGAGAGCTTCAAACTTGGGGAATTTACAGGATTTATGGGTATATAACAATGTCTTATGCTTTTTTTGGGGGGGGAATCTTTGGATTATTAGTGTTGGGTTGTACCTTAGAAACCCAAGCATTCTCCATCCTCTGCTTTTCCTCTGGACTGGGGTTATGTTACAGTCACTTCTTTATTTCCTTGGCAGCAGAGCCTGGCACACAGTGAATAGCCAACTAATGTCTTCAGAGTTGAACTAAATGACCAGCTAATAAAACTGATGCAGCAAATGCTCAGAGAAGTTTGTCTTTCTTTGTCTGATCACACAGAGAGAATTGGGACTAGAATTCATTTTTCTGATTCCAGACAGGTGACCTTTCCAAGCTACTATTCCACAGTGTCATTGCTTCAGAATCATAGGGGCTGAATGGGTCTCAGGAAGGTTTACACAACATTTAAAATCAGTCGCCAGCTTCGATGTTCTCTCCAGTTCAATGGCAATAGCTCTAGACAGAGATTCTGAGGTTTCTGAGGAGCGTGTCATCATGATTGAGTATGATGTCACCATGTTGGCGGGAATGGTTAATGGTGGCATGTGGCCTAGGTATTTGCTGTCCCTTATTACATCCAAATTCTTTTTATTTTTTATGGTTAAGAAAACTGAGATCTGGCTGGGTGCAGTGGCGCACACCTTTATTTCCAGCCTAAGAAGGGAAGCCAAGACTAGGAATCACGAGTCCGTGGGTTCAAGACCTGCCTAGGGCAACATAGAGAGATCTAATCTCAAAAAAAAAAAAAAAAAAAAAAAAGCTGGGTGTGGTGGCGCCCACCTGTAATCCCAACTACCTGGGAGGCTTGAGTCCGTGGTACCCCAGGCAAAGTGAGTCCATGGTTCCTCAGGCAACATAGTGAGACCTAGTCTCAAAAATAAATAAATAAATAAATAAAATAAGAAAATAAAAAGAAAACTGAGACCCTTATTTGACATCCCTAAAATTTATCCTGGACATCAGCGATCCATCCAAAAATCCAAACTGTTCTAGGATCTTCTTAAGGGATTATGGCAAAGACTCTGGACTTGTAGTTGGGTTAAGAGATTGGTGTATGTACTCTCATAATGAGTAAATGTATGACCTCAGGCATAAGTTTTCCTTCTGAGTTTCAGTTTCATCATCTATAAAGTCATCATCTATAAAACCCGAACTCTCAGCGTTGTTACAAAGAGTAAATTAAAGTTAGTGGGAAAACTTTCCATCAACGTGAAGCACTGTGTCTCATCCCCTTTGCAGACTGTGTGATTGGCCCCACTTCACCTTTGTTGACCTTTGACTTTGCAGTTCTCAGAAGCCAAAGCATATTCCCTGGCTCTTATGTATTTAGCTATGTGATTTGATATGTCCAATGGAGAGGACAGAAGCCACAATCTGCTAGCTCAGGTCATGTCCTTCATTTGCTCTCTTCTCCCTTTGTTAATGTGAGATGAACATGTTTCAGCTAGCCCACTGGTTCAAGGATGATGAGAGAAACTAGGATCAGAGTCAGACCTAACCTGCAGCAAATTGCTCTCCAGCTGAGCCTAGCCTGGATCCATTGACTCCTCCCTCACCTGCAGAGGCCTGAGCTAAATGAACGTTTATTATGGTGCTGAGACTGTTATGCCGCAATGGCTGATGAGGTACCTCTGAAGGCCATTTCTGGTAAGAAACAGATTTCTCTCTCCAGGGTTGTAGTGTTATGGTGGAACAAGTCAAGGACAATGCTCTACAGGATAGGAAGGGCACCTTGTTACTCATGGGCCTTTCCTCAGTCTTCCACCTCTGAGGGGAGCTGGGGAGCTCCTGGATGCAACTGATACTGAAATCAGCAACAACTTGTGTGAGCACCTCTACCCCCAGCACAGCCCTTGGAGTCTTGCTGTTCAAAGGCTCAATCAGATCATTAGTTGCTTTTATTTCATTGGCCTTGCAAACCACAGCTTCTCACACCCACCTTGCATCTGCAATCCCCTTTTGGGGTTCGCATTACCTATTCACTATTCTTCACCTATTCACTATTCTTCATTCCCTTTGTGTTTTGTTTTGGACTGGACTTTTACTCTGTGGAGGAGAGGAGATGGGTGAGTAGGGAAGCTGCTTTGATTAGCTGTGCAGAGAGTGGCCTTGGCCTCAGCTGTGGAGCAGGACTGGTCTGTGGTGGGTAACTCAAGGGCAAAGTGGAATCAAAGAGTCCAGGAGAATATGCAAAATGCTGCATTAAAGAGGCAAAAGCTCAGCTTTCCCAGACTTTTGCTCTGAAGTTCAAGCAGAAAATGTGAGAATTGATATGCTAAATGGATGCGAAGAAAGAAACTCTTCCAGCAGTTCCCTGGGTCTGAGAATTTTTCTCCTAGATGAAGAAGAGAAAGGTGATGTATGCTCCGTATAGTTTTACTGGTATTTCTCAGAGGGACAGTCTGTTTGACCTTGAGGTCATTGGGCTGAGAGAAAGAAGCTGGGGTCAGAGAGGGGCAGGGTCTTATCTGGGATTGCACAATGACTTGGGAACACGTGGGAACTGGGCCCAGGTGTGCTCCATCTTTACTGGACTCTTCCTTTGTGGAGCAGGTTTTCAGGACCTCTTGTTCAGAGAGGCAGGCAAGGCTACCACTGACTCTGTTGTCATCTCTCTTCCTGTTGGGGGATGGTACCACCCCTCCCCCAAGGTAACTTATCTTCCTGCCTGGCCTGCTCCTTCTCTGCATGGCTACTCCCTGCTGCTTACACTCTTGGTAGGATTCCATGCTTGCTGAGATGGCTGTGCTAAATATGGCTGCCTTCCCACTTAGCTGGTGTCAGGGTGATGGTGGATAAAATGTAGATACTTACTAAGCTGCTCTCCCTCTGGCCCACCAGGGATGGGGTGTAGTGTGACATTCTATCATCCTTCCATTCTACGGAGTTTGGGGCACAGATATTCTGCTGCATTGGCAGAGAGAAAGGAACCCCTACTGTCTACCTGCAATGCTGACCTGTTCTTAGATTAGTGATGTTATAGGTCACGGATAGAACTTGGACCCCCTTTCAGGCAAAATCCAACCCCATCCTTGGAGAGTATTGTTTTTTTCAGATTCCCAAGACAATGGTGAAATGTTGCTGTCCAATATTGCTGTCTTTCTAAGGGCTGGGTTTTCTCTTCAGTTACATCCATGGTCACTTCACTAACTCAGATCTTTAGTGGTAAACAGGCCCAGAGAGTGTCAGTGGGTTGCCAAGGTGCCACTGCTGTTTACTGTTGGAGTGGAGTGTTGTAGAGCACGTGTTTGTTCTCTCTCAGAATTCATAGGTGAAAATCTAACCCTTAACGTGATGGTCATTAGGAGATAGGGCCTCTGGGGGTAATTGTGTTTGGATGAGGTCATGAGGTTCCTGCCCTCACAGGCAAAGAGGCAGGAGAGGGTTCTCTCCAGGTGCTCACTCTGAGGACAGCTGGGTGAGCCCTCAGGAGAAGGGGGGGGCTGTCACTTGATAGCCTGGGACTCCCCAGATCTTGATGACGAAGACTGCCTGCACTGACTCAGTCAACTTGGCCCTTGCGTCACTGTGCCACTGGGGGGGGGAGGGGAGACCATCCACTCTCACTGTGATCCCCCCAGGTTTTGTTGACTTGACTCCTTGAAGGAGGCAGGTTAGGGTTTTATCCCATCCTTCTGCTGGGGATGAGCAAGGGGGCTTAGCTGAGCTCCATCAGCCACAGTGACACAAAGTTTAAAATGTTTTCTCTTAGAACACTTGTGGCGAGCAGGCAGGAACAGGCACCTTGCTCTCCAACAACCCACGTAATTAATATTCCATTAACAAGGCCATTACAACTCCTGAATAGAAATATACTCCATCTTAAGGTGTGAAACCTACTTCTAAGTGAGGTACAACAGCTGAATAAGCATACCTGCTGATTTATGTCCATAAAACTTAATTTATTAGCAATGTCTTAATTGTGATGGTACGTACAGTCCCTGAGCCATTAGCAAAATCCTCTAAAAGCCGCTGACAAGAATAATATGCCCAATAAATGGGATGAGCAGCACTTTTTCTGTTTCTGGGGCTATAGACTTGCTAATAAGGCTGGGCTGGTCTTTTAATGGAGTGCCCAAGTGGGTAGGAGGGAGGGAGCCCAGGCGAGGAGGGTGATGGGTGACCTTCTGCTGGGCCTCACAGCTCAGGTTGGAAGGATGGGTGCTGCCTGGACCAGTGGAGATGCTGGGGGATGGAGGAAGCAGCTGTGAGGTCTCAAGGCACAGTGCATGTCACACAGAGGTAGACGAGGTGGGGCGGGAGGTGCAGTCCCAGTGACTGTTTAGCTGTACTGGAGAATAACTGGGCAGTTCACATATTGCCTTCCTCCTCCACTTCCCTCCTTCCCGCATTCATTTTTCCCTCTCGTGCTGCTAGCCCAAGTGCTACTGTTGAGCACCAGGTACAGCACCTTAGTACCTGGGTGTCCATAGGAATCCAAGCAGGGGACCCTGAACCTCTTCTAATGGAATCTGCATATGCCCCAGACTGCCTCACCCAAAAGGATAAGACCTGACAGACCCAGTGCCCCCAGACATGGAGAGTGTATTATTTTGTACATGGTACCATCTGCTGAGAAGAAGCTAGGTTGCAAACAGAATATTTAATCTCTTCTGGAAAATCAAGTAAGGAAGACTCACATTCCTTCTCCATGCTTTTTTCCCCACACAGGCAGGAAAGGTGTTAAAACCCTCCTGGTCAGGGGAAGCAGTTCCCAAAGGTTGTGGCCAACACTGAACACTCAGAACTTCTCCTTTTCCTTCATAGGCACCACTTTCTGGAAAGGACAAGTGGGAAAAGTAGACTGCAGTGACATATCCTGGCTGCCCCCACGGCAAGTTTTGTTACCCAGCTTCCTGCCTGAGCCACATACCTTCTGTTTTACTACGCTTACTACACACCTTCCTGTGTTACTATACGCTTCCCTGTCTTATCACGCACCTCCCTGTCTTACCTTACCATTACTACACAATGTGAAGAGAAATGAGAAAAAGAACTAACAGAAGAGAAAGATCCTATAGAGGCCATCAAAATCATGTTCTAGTGATTTTTTAAAATCAACTTTATTGAGGTATGATTTGCATACAACAAATTCACATATTTTAGACACACAGGTTGATGATTTTTGATAAAAGTGTGAGCTCATGCAACTGTCATCCCAATTCAGACAGAACATGTTCATCTCCCCAGGAAGTGTCTGGGTCTCCCAGAACCAAATTTCTACTGGGTAACTAAGTTCTGATTTCCATCACTGTTGATTAGTTTCACCTGTTCTAGAATATCACATAGACTACAGTCTGTAAACTGTACACAATGGACCTCTTTTTATTTGGTTTCTTTTATTCAGCATGATTCATTTGAGATTCATTCATGTTGAGTGTGTGCTCAGCTTATTTTTATTGTAGAATCGTATTATTTGGATACAGGATAATGTGTTTATCTGTTCACCTATTGATGAATATTTGAGTTGTTTCCAGTTTGTGGCCATGATGGATGCAAGTTTTATGCAAGTCTTTCTGTATTATAATATAACTGCACTTGGACATATAACTTATGTACAAGAGTTTTTGTCTGTCTGGCTGAAATTTCCCTTGGAGAGCACATGTACATGTGCTTGCTGGGTGCTATAAGTGTATATTTAACTTTGTGAGAAGCCAACAAATTGGTTGTGTATTCTACATTCTCATTAACAGCATACAGTGTAGAACTCCATTCCCTCCACACTCTCATCCTCTGACCTTGGCTTTGGACTTGCCTGTCTTGTAAATTTGAGCTGTTTTCGATGATTGTAGAGTGGTAGCTCATTGTAGTTTTGGTGTGCATTTCTCTGATGATTGATGTTGTTGAATATCTTTTCATGTGTTTATTGGCCTTGTATGTTTTGTGTGAAGTGTCACACAAGTTTGTCCATTTAAAAAAATTGAGTTCTTCATCTTCTTATTGTGGAACCATAAGGTTTTTACAATTCTGGATGCAATAGCTCCTTGATGAGTAGATCTGACGTGAGTATAGCCTCCCTGTCTGTAACTTGCCTTTTTCCTTTCTTGATGTTGTCTTCTAAAGAGCAGAAGTATTTTATTTTTGGTAAAGTCTAATTTTTTGTGGGTGTGATTCATGCTTTGTCTTTCATGTTTCAGAAATCATTGCCTAACCCTGCACTGCACAGATTTTTCATTATTTCTTTTAGAAATTTTATGGTTTTATGTTTATGTCTACAATTCATTTCAAAAATTAACTTTTTGTGGATAGTATAGGGTGCAAGTTGAACTTCCTTTTCAGATAATGGTCCAGTTCTAGCCCTATTTGTTTAAAATATTTCCCTTTTATAGAATTAGATGCTTAGTGGTGAATTTCTGTAGTATATACAGTTGTTAATTATTGGTGATGCCTGATATTTATATAATATTACAATGTGATATTTCTTCAATTAAAAAAAAACAACTTAGCACTATCCTTTTGTCATTGAGTTATGTTGACACCTATTCCACTAAAAGCCAACTCTCTGTACCCACATTGCCTTGTTTTTGAGCTCTCTAGTGTCTTCAGCTGATTTTTGCTCCTTCCCTCACACCAGTATTGTCCAGTCTTGATGAATGTAGCTTTATGGTATAAATCTTTAAACCAGCTA
>PVHY01025905.1:0-17862 GCA_004024945.1 Uropsilus gracilis
CTACCTTAAAGAACAAGGATGTTTCATGAAGTAGTGAGAGAAAAGGACTGATTGCTTTTGTAAATAGTATTTTTACTGCTTGAAATGGAAGGCTATCCCGGTTGCAAATCTGGGGGCTGGAAGGTGTTTACTACAGGTTATAGAGAAAGAAGACTAGAAACAAATGCTTTGCTCCAGATTGTTCTATAGGTAACCATTGAAACCAAGCTTCTGGATAGCAGGCCCAACTGTTACAGGGCGTGTGTGGAATGTGAGGTGACATTTCTGAATGATCACAGTGTTGAGTCTCCTGAGACTACTGATTGCGACCAGGGAGATTTAGAATGGACAGTATGACTCAAGGCAGTATGTCTTCAGGTGATAGTGAAAAGAGAGATACTAATGTAGATTTGTCCAGCTATTTGCAAAGCAGTAAAATAAGGGGGAGGGGACTTCATTGGTATGGTTATAAACCAAGGCAACGTTTGGCACATGGGATCCCTGCCATAGCGATATCATCTTTCCCTCTGCAGCCCTGGGGATTTCACCTTCCACTGTGATCACATTTCTGATTGGGTGTCGTCATCTCAGTGCTCACCTTTTGTCCCATATGACATTGTGTGTCACCGTGCTCATGGCCTGGGAAAAAGTGGTAAATCTGAGGAAACAGAGCTTGCCCCTTCTTCCTCGTGATCCAACTGGATGGATGCTTGTTCTCCTACTTACCTAGAAGGCAGCAGTAGTGATCCCATGGACTCTTGTGCAGGAAAAGGTGTGTGGGGAAGGACACTGTTTTCTTGAAGAGATCTAGACTCTTCCAGGATGGGGCACTGACTTGAACCATGCAGAATGCAACTTACCTGTACCCCATTCTCACCATCATCTCGGAGCAGTGCAGTACCGGGTCAGGGATGCCAGCTGAGAGGATCCTGTCTTAGACTTTGCTTTTCGTTTTCTCTTAGACAATGACAACTTCCTCAGGCCCCTTTTACTCCTGTCAGAGCATTTTCAGTCTCTACTATTCAGATTCCCTGGGGACCTAAAATGTCTCTCAGCCCCTTTGGGGGCTTATGTCTGCTTACAGGTGTGGGTGCCTTGATCATTTGCCCTTTACCCTTCTCAAGTTCAATGAACAGATTGGTCTCAACACTTGATATGTTTCCTGGTCCTTTTCTTAGCCATTAAAGCTTGGAGCTGCAGCATTTGGGGAATCAATGCCAGGGCATCTACCTAAGTGCTCAGGAGTGCTGTGCTCATCTGGTCCCCCTCCCTGTCCCCCCCCCCCAGTGATGGCAGAGGATGTATGTTTCCGGGCAAGTCTTCACCTGACAGTGGCCTTTGCAGCCTTTTTATTTCCTTCTTTCCATCCTTCTTTCCATCCTACATTCCAAGAAAAATATTTTTAAACCCGATTCTTTAACAAAAGACACCAAGGTTTCCACTCCGAAGGTTTTTGACATTTTCAAGCTGAGATTTCTATTTGATGTGTTCTTAGATTCAAGAGTAATGTGTTCCTTGCCAGGTTTCGAATGTTTAGGAAAAGATTTGTCAGATTGGGGCCATAGGAAATAATCTTGAATCTTGGGTTTCGGTGAAGTTGTACAAAATGTAGAGAAAATAGGTTTTAGCAGCAGCGAAGAGGCCTTTAATTTTCAGTGTGCCTGTTTCCTTTGTGACAAGCAGCAACTATTTTTCTCCCAAAAGGAGAATATTTATTTAATTGCACATTGTCTATGAGTGGGGACTCTAAGCTTCTAAAGCAGGTTAGGTGTTTGTCTCCTTGTGTGTTATCAAACTTAATGAATTTATACGGGTAAAGTCTTCAATTTGTGCTTGGTAGATAGTGAGCACTCAAATATTACTTATTGCTTCTGTTGTATTTGTCTATTTTGCACTTTTAGGAGACATTAAATTTGAATTATGTAAAGCTGGGTATGGTGGCATGCTCCTGTAATCCCAGTTACCTGGGAGGATGAGGCTGGGGATCACTTGAGTTCGTGGGTTTGAGACAACCCGGGGCAACATAGCGAGACTTAGTATCTTAAAATTTTTTTGAATTGTGTAGATGATGCAAAAAGCATAGAAAAACATTTCAGTTAATCCATTAGAAAGAGGGCCGGGCACGTGGCTCGTGCCTGTAAGCTTCAGTCTATGAAGCGGCCGGGGCTAGGGATCGCGGATCGAGTCCCACCTGGGGCCCGTAGCAAGACCTAGTTCCAAAAAAATAGCTGGGTGTGGTGGTGCGCGCCTGTAATCCCAGCTACCTGGGAAGCTGAGGCTGGGGATTGCTTGAGTCTGTGGTACTTTGGGCAACAAGAGCCTGCGGTTGCATCGGCAAAAATAGTGAGACCTAGTCTCAAAAAAAAAAAAAAATTCATTAGAAAGATATTTCCATTTCTCCTTTAGACCTCTAAAGGAGACCTCCTTTAGACCTCCTTTAGACCTCTATTGTTGTTTTGCAAAAACTAGGGATTTGGGCATAAGACAGGTTTGGATTCAAATCCTGCCTTCAACATTTACTAGTCAAGGGAGACTCATGCCAAATAGCTCAGGGAGTCTTCTGATAAAATATAGTTTTCATTTCATTCAGGGTCAGCCTTAATCCCTGAAGGCCTAGCTGAATGGAAACCCCCACCCATTTCCCCTGTGCAGTAGAAAACAAGAAATGACAATGGCATCCTGCAGGCCTGGTCTTGGCTCTGCCCTGGGTTACATGGGAAGGAAATCCTTAAGGGTCTCATTACTTTATGTGTCAGATGAGAGACGCATACCTATTCCAAGCATCCTCAGTGATAGAGACTAGGCTTTTGCCTCAGCTCTGTGTCATGGTGAAAGAACCTACTGCCTCAAAGATCTCAGGGTCCTCTGCTGACTTCTGCATGAGCATGGGATTCTGTGCGGATGGTACAGAATTGGTTCACCACACCGGGGTCTTACTTCATTTTATGTTGGTGGCAGTGTAATTCGATTTACTGCATACCCATTCTGTCTGGGGTAAAGAACAAAAAAATTAAACCATTGGCTCTCAAGGGGAAGTGACACCCAGAGGCTACCGGTCTGTCCCAGGGGCAGGGACCTCAGGGGTCCCAGCAGCAGCTAATCCATATTGACTGCTTCGAACCTGGCCTGGAGCCCAGGGTACAACCCCCCTCCCCCGCCACTAGTGTTCATTTCTCCCCTCCCCCTCCTCCACCAGCATCCTGAGGCATGAGGGTTGAAGCTATGGTATTTCAGCTGCTGAAAAGTCCCCATCCTACATCCCCCCTCCGTGGTTTGCTTGGGGGAGCCTGGGAAGAGAGGGGGTTCCCAGCGGGAGTCTATTTGTCTCTCACTTCTGGATCAATAAACCCTGTGCTTACCTCAAATATCTCCCCCACATTTATATTCTTGAAGGAAGGATGAGAGTAGCTTCCTGTCTCCACACATCACTGGAGACATTTGGTGTTATGTATTATGAAAATGAGATTCACCAGATTTTAGAGCTAGAAGAAAGCTTGGGCGTGATCTTCTTCCATTCTCTTATAAGAATAAGATGGAGATTTGGAGAAGTTCAATAACTTGCTTTTTCCACTTCACACTTGGAGGTATTCTACATGAGGAAACTGAGGTTCTTTGGATGAGAGTCAAGGATTTGGGTTGTCCCCATTCTGCCACCAAACTTGGAGACGTCACTGAACTACTCTAGAACCCAGGTTCCTCCTTGCAAAAAGGAGGAAATGCTCTAAATGACATAAAAGGGACTTTGCTGGCATTAACATCTTCCCTATGCGTGTTTCTAGGACTCTCTAGCATAGCAGGACTTGCCATCAACCATGTTTATGGCCAGGGTGTAACATGCAGATGGTCTGTCAGGGCCAAGTTTTGTGCACACATGACCACACTTACGAGAACACAGCATGAAGCTGACTGGAGTCACAGGTTATAGGATTTCTCACTGCTATGAGGCCTCAGAGGCCTCTTGCTTCTCTGCAAGGCTTGGAGAACAGTCAGAGGTTTTCCTGCAAAGGATGTGGACTGAGCCAGTGTGAAAAATAATCCAAGCGTTTGTTAAGTCATTCGAATAGTTCATTGGTTTTTTAATTATTATTACTGCTCACCTCAACCCTTTCATGGAACTTTTTATTAAAAAGTAATGTAAGCAGTTACTCACCTAGCCTGTCCCAGTTTCCATGAATTTTATATCAGCAGAGTCTGAATTGCTTATAAATAATAGTGGCTCTGTCTGAGGTAAAAGTCATGATCCCATAGTTTCTAAGCAGTGTTGAGGCCCAGTCTACTTTCTGTAGAGAAACTTGAGAATGTGCCACAGCTGGTTGAAAAGTGAAAACCGTTGATATTCAAATACTTTTGTCAGTGAAATGCTGGAACTAATGTGATGACTGATTATTTACCTCATACTGAAATTACTAAATTATGTCCTTTGGGGCACTAGACTGACATTCCTTTGCAAGAGTATCTTTGCAAGAAGCAGGAACACTGCTTCTTGCATCACCACTGTATTAACTACCTTATCACACTGCCTGATGGGTCCTGGTCTGTCTTTTGTAATAATTCTAGTACTTCTTTAAACATGTCTTAGGATTAGCAGCTGTCAACGGTTAGGACTTGAAATAGATTCAGTTACAGGAGTGGAAGTTGAGCCAGCCATTTCATGCCACTTTCACCTGTAGTGTAGAGAGAGAAATAGAGAGGCTATTCTTTATAGGGTTATGAGAACTTCAGATCTGTTGTCATTATCCAGAGAGGCTGCATTTTAAAGGAAAAGAGAGAGAAAAAGGAGAATAGGAATATATTTTCATGAAATATATTGGAACACTAAGTAAAGTACAGGTTTATTTCTAAACCTGAGCATTTAAAATAAAAATAGTCTCAAGCTATATTCAAATTATACTATGAAAATTAGAATATATTCATATATCTCATGCAAAAAGCATGGCGTAAAAAGAATATACCAGTTCTTTTCAGAAGAGGTTTAAGTCAGGTGTGGTGGTGCATGCCAGTATTCCAAGCTCTGGGAGGCAAGAGGTCAGGGATTGCTTGAGTCTGCGGGTTTGAGACTACCCTGGGCAACATAGTGAGACCTAGTCTCAAAAAATAGCTGGGCATGGTGGTGCATGCCTATATTCCCAGGTACCTGGGAGGCTGAGGCTGGGGATCACTTAAGTCCGCAGGATCTGGACTACCCTGGGCAACATAGTGAGACCTAGTTTCAAAAAAAAAAAAAAAAAAGAGTTATAAATTTGAAGATTGGTTTTAGAAACCTCAACTCTTGAGAGAGCTTAGAAGCATAACAGCCTTGTTGAAAAGACACCGTTCAGATTCCTAACATGAACAGGATGACTCAGTACAAAGTACAGAAGGATGCAGTGATGGGTGTTCCAAATCACCTTGCATGAAAGAGGTGATAATGCTGTAATCTAGGATTGAATAAGCATTGAAATTAATTTAGAATATGAGAGGGGGCTCATTGGGAGGTGGTTCTCCAAGGGTGTCTCAAGTTTCCACACATCTCAAGGGCAGAGACATTGACTACCTCTGTTCTGAACTTTATTTTCAATCATTTTTTTTAATAGTAACACCCACAGAAAGAAATAGCGCCTTTCAATCTGAGCGTGGTGTTGTGCACCTGTAGTCCAAGCGCTGGGAGGCAAGAGGCCAGGGATTGCTTGAGTTTGTGGGTTCAAGACTACATAACAAGACCTGGTCTTGAAAAAGCAGCCAGGAGCCATGGCAGGCACCTGTAATCCCAGCTACCTGAGGACTGAGGCTGGGGATCGCTTGAGTCAGGACTACCCTGGGCAACATAGCTAGACTTAGTCTCAAAATGAAAAAAAGAAAAGAAAAGAAAAGAAATAGCTCCTTTCTCTGGAACCAAGAGCAGACATACTTACCCCTCATCAAAAAGTATTTGGGCTCCCAAATCTCAGGTCCTTCACCTGTAATCCACTGTGGAACACAGGTGTCACTGCTCTGTGGAGTTGGCAGCTAGGACAGTGATGTAGAGGCTGGCTCTCTGGCTGCTGTCATTGTTCACAGTTATAGTTGCTCCTTGCTCAGACCCCAAAGTCTCGTGTGTTCTGTCAGCAGGCTAACTTGTGACAGGCTAGCTCATCAGCTCAAGACTAGAGTAGAGATTCAGGCCCTCTGACAGGTATTATGTTTTGGAGAGAAAGGAACAATATGCACCTTGGCACAGAGCTATGAGAAATCAAACCACATGTAAGGAACCATGACTAGTTCCCTATCTTCAGAGTCAAAAAAGTACATGAAGAAGCACATCTGAGGGGAGGATGTGAAGATGGGGATATAGACAGGGCTGAAGAGGCTTTTTTTTTTGAGGCTTGGTTTCACCATGTTGCCCCCAGTAGTCCCAATCCCACGAACTCAAGCAATTCCCAGCCTCAGCCTCCCAGATAGCTGGGATTACAGGTGCCCACCACTGCACCCAGCTGCTTTTTTGAGACCAGGTCTCGCTATGTTGCTTGGGGTAGTCTCGAACCCATGAACTCAAGCGATCCCTAGACTCTTGCCTTCCAGTGCTTGGATTGATTACAGGTGTGTGCCACCATGCCCGACCTGAAGAGGCTTTTAATGCCATGCGAAGAGTATGAGGCATTTTTAGCAGAGAAGTGACATGAACAGATTTTTGTGTTGGTTAAATTACTCTAGAAAACATGTGAACGATGGTTTGAAATTTGGGGCAATTTCCTCCAGTTGAGAAAAGAGACTATATATTTAGATGTAGTCTGTTTAGAAGTAGTGATGGGGTGAAAAAGGAATTTGATTGACTCCATTAGTCTGTTCAAGCTGCTGTGACAAAACACCAGCGATTTGGTAGTTCATGATAACAGAGATTTATTTCTTCATAGTTCTGGAGACTGAGAAGTTTGTGATCAAGTTACTGGAAGATTCGCTCTCTGATGACCAGCTTCTTGGTGCATTGTTTCAGGGGCATTTCTTCCTCATGTCTACACATAGTGGAAGAGGAACAGGGTTCTCTGGGTCTCTTCTCAAGGGCACCAATCCCATTCATAAGGTCTCATCCTATGTTCTAGATACCTCTCAAAGGCCCTATCTCCCAATACTAAAATTTTGAGGATTACAATTTCAACATATAAATTTGGGGACAGGGAGCACATATTCAGATTCTCTGGTTTTTCAGTTGGTCATTAAAGAGTGATGCTGTTCCCAGGGATAAGCTTATAGGAAGCATGGAAGGATGCAGGTGAGACTGAATTGGTATCATTCTAGCTAAACTGAAACTGGGCTACCTATAAGCTACTGGAATGGAAATACTGAATGGCCTGTGGTGGCCAGGAACTCAGGAAGGAGGTACTTGGAGTCACGAGGGTATGTGGGGAAGACACCTTCTCATGCAACACTCAAGTGGATGGGTGAGAATAAATGGCAGACTCCCACATCACCTGTGACAGGTGACTCAGCTTTCTAGGTCTTTGTTTTCTAGATCATAGAAATGGCACTACCAGGTTAGAGATAAAGGTTTTGTGAAGATGAAAGCAGGTTATTCATCCAGAGTGGCTGGTGCTCATTAAAGGGAAGCAGTTGTCATCAGCAGTGGGAGAAGGAGAAAGTGGTTCTTGATGCTGAGAGATTAGATGACACTCTGGAAAGAAAACAAGTAGATTGACGGCAGAAGATGATGGGAGATGAAAGCCATCAAAGAACCTGAAACGAAACCCCCAGAGAGGTCAGGTGAGAAGCAGACCTGTTTCAAACAGCAAGGAGTGGGCTATATTGAGAAATTCATGAGCAAGAACAAGGTGGTCGAGGATTCCAAAGCCCGCTTTGGATTTTGCCACCAGAGAGTGTGGACCACCTTACAAAGAACGACGTGACTCAGTACTTGAAGTGCTGAGTGGAGGGAGAGAGGAAGTGAAGACAGCAGGTGTAGACTTTACTTATGGGAAAGTTGTGTAGGGAAGGAAGAGGTGTAGTTAAGAGAAGTTTGAGGTCAAAGCAAAATAGCTTTTAAAAAAATCACCTCTTTAAAATGTCTATTGAACTTATTTTGAATCAGACACCATCCCAGGCACTGGGATAGGATGATGGATCAAGCAGATGTAGTCCCTACATTCTTAGGCTTTCTCCTTAGCTTGAATATATATCCTCAGGGGATTGTGAAAGAATGAAGATCCAGGCAGCAAAAAAATGAAGGAATAGTGGCCGGGCACCATGGTGCGTGCCTGTGAACAGCAGCCTAGGAAGCCACTGTGGGAACAGGGGATCGCAGTTCAAGTTCCCCTCGGGGCAACGTAGTGAAACCTAGTTCCAAAAAAATAGCTGGGTGTGATGGCGTGCACCTGTAATTCCAGCTACCTGGGAAGCTGAGGCTGGGGATTGTTTGAGTCTGTGTTACCCCAGGCAACGTGAGCCTGTGGTTCCACGGGCAAAAATAGTGAGACTTAGCCTCAAAAAAAAAAAAAATAATGAAGGAATAGAGCCGAGATCTGTAGGCAACCAATACTGGACAGAAGGTTTTTTTCACCCAATGAAGACATGAAGATACATTCCATGTGGTTGTTGAAAACCATCCATAGCCAGAGGTGCAGAGTTGAGAGAGTTTGGGTTTAGTAGAAGAAATATATTCTATTCATGAGGAAAGATATGGGCAGATGGGCTATCATGGATGGATGAAGTAAAGCAACACTTAGGACAGTGCATGAAACATAATAGGCACTGAATATATGTTAATAGTATCTGAAACTGTGATTCAGAACTTCCAGACCATGGCAGGCAGGGAAAGCTTTTTAAAACAAGAGTGTTGCCGGGCGTAGTTGTGCATGCCCGTAATCCAAGTGCTGGGAGGCAAGAGGCCAGGGATCGCTTGAGTTGGCAGATTCGAGACTACATAGCGGGCAACATAGCAAGACCTGGTCTCGAAAAAGCAGCTAGGCACAGTGGTGGGCACCTGTAATCCCAGCTAACTGGGAGGCTGAAGCTGGGACTCGCTTAAGTCACTTGGGTAGGCTTGGGACTACCCCGGGCAACGTAGTGAGACCTAGTCTAAAAATAAATAAATGGATAAATAAAACATCAATGTTGTTGTAAGTGATGGGTCAGTTGTTTACAACTGATCTGGTCCAGTCGCCACCTGAGGAAAAACTGATGTTTTTATATTTTTCTAGAGTGAACAGGAGTCACTAATACTGAATTTGATTCTCTTTAAACAGTTCCTTGAAATACATGATAAGAATACAATAGGGTTATAAGCAGTTTGAGTGCCATATTATGTTACTGTGTTTGCCTCGTTGGTTCTATGAGGTTTAGGTTATCAGAAGTTTTCCCATGGGATCTTTGTAACCCATAGTAGACAGTTATGACATTTTTAGGTTTTATATGTTGTAGTTTCAAGACAGTTCTCTCTAGGCAGAGGAGATTATTTGAACTGATACCCATTTCTTCCTATGTTTGGTTTCAGACTTAGACGTTTTTCTGCAATAATAGCTTTTTGAAAGTAGCTGTGGCTATGACTTCATTAAATTCTAATGTCTCTGTTTTTCTCCCCTAGGATTCTGCGTTTGTTTCATACATTTGTCTGAAATAGAAAAGCAGTGGCTACATTTTGCTGAGCTTCCAGACTTTTCCCAAGATGGAACCAATAACATTCACAGCAAGAAAACATCCATGTCCTAATGAGATCTCGGTGGATTTCAGCCTTCAGCTGGTGGGCTCGCTCCCAGTGCACGCGCTCACCACCATGCCCATGCTGCCCTGGGTGGTGGCTGAGGTACGAAGACTCAGTGCCCAGGCCTCCAAAAAGGAGCCTGGCACCAAGCAAGTCAGGCTCTGCGTTTCACCCTCCGGATTGAAATGTGAACCTGAGCCCGGGAAGAGCCAGCAGTGGGACCCTCTGATCTGTTCCAGCATCTTTGAGTGTAAGCCCCAGCACATCCACAAACTGATTCACAACAGTCAAGACCCCAGTTACTTTGCTTGCCTGATTAAGGACAATCCAGCCAGTCGGCAGAGTATCTGCTATGTGTTCAAAGCCAATGATCAAACAAAAGTAAGTGGGGTGGGGATCAAAAAGCTGAAGGCAGGCTGGAGGGCTATTGTTGGGGGAGTCAAAGACTTCATTCAGACAGGCTGGAATGAGTAAGAGGTAATGCTACCTAGATGATATCACTGGATTGCTGTAGGAGGTGATTTTGTAAGAAATGTTGGAAATTTGAGCTTGATAAGTTCAAAAATTCGGCAGAGAAATCCATCTAAAGTTATAATTAAGAGCTGACGTGTTAGGATTCATTGGGATATGTGTTCCAAAACAGTGCTTCTTATACAGAATGTGCATAGTGTCAGCTGGGATCTTGTTAAAATGAATAGTTAACCTAGCCGGGCACAGTGGCTTGTGCCTGTAAGCTTCAGCCTATGAAGCGGCAGGGGCTAGGGATCGCGGTTCGAGTGCTGCCTGGGGCCCATTGCGAGACCTAGTTCCAAAAAATAGCTGGGCGTGGTGGCGTGTGCCTGTAATCCCAGCTACCTGGGAAGCTGAGGCTGGGGATTGCTTGAGTCTGTGGTACCCTGGGCAATGAGAGCCTGCGGTTCCACGGGCAAAAATAGCAAGACCTAGTCTCAAAAAAAAAAAAAAAAGAAAGAAAGAAAAGTTAACCTAGTGGGTCTGGGGTGGACCCTCAGACTTTGCATTTTTGGCAAACTCTGTGGTGATGCTGATGTTGCTTCTTGCAGTGCTCTCTGAGTCGCGAAGCTCAAGGTCACTGAAATCTACGTTTTCGGATTCTATATATTTAACCCACTTCCATCTCTTGTTCCCATGTGCTTTTCTCTCCCTCTCCCTCTTACCCTCAGAACCCTCTGGATCTTTATTGATGTCACTAGTTTTTGAAAGTGTTTTACTATTGAATTGTTGGCTATGGGGCTACCTGTCTATTTGTTTCTATTGTTCCGACTGACTTTGCTGCACATAATTCTCCTAAATGCACTTTATTTTGGTGGAAATGGTTACATTTTCTACTTCCAGTTAGCCTACTAATAAAAATATATTTATTATCAAGCATACAAGAAGACTGTTAGCCAGTTTTCCAAGGCACAATGTTCATGTAGGTAGAGACCATGGTTAAGAGTCAGAATAATGGCTATGATTATAAGTTTGGATACTTTAGAGACTTTTTTCAAACTTCAAATGAACATGAATACTTTTCCCTTCTTTTATCCCTTTGTGCCTTTCTGCCTCCTCACTTCTAACCTCAGAACCCTCAGTGTGTTTATTATAGTTCACTAATGTTTCTAAGTATTTGACTTTATCAATTGCATGCTAAGTTAGTGTTCAGTATTTGTTTGTTTGGGTTTTTTTGTCTTAGTCAACTTCTTGTCAGGGCTGAAATCTTGTTGCTATTTTTTATGATGTGGCTGAGAAGAATATTACTTGAGTAATGGTGGAAACATCAGTTCTGCAACTTTCTGTTCATTTGTGCTTGCATTCCAGCAATTTTTGCAGATCTGTGCAAGACTTGCTTAAAACCAGCCATCCATTTTGTGAGCTTTAGTGTAGGTGAAATTGAAAATGCATACAGACCAGGCATGGTGGTGCTGAGGCTGGGGATTGCTTGAGTCTGAGGTACCCCAGGCAGTGTGAGCCTGTGGTTCCACAGGCGGTAATAGCTCAACAGTGGCCGGGCACGGTGGCTCGTGCCTGTAAGCTTCAGCCAATGAAGCGGCCAGGGGCATGTAGCGAGGCCTAGTCCCCAAAAAATAGCTGGGCGTGGTGGTGTGCACCTGTAATCCCAGCTCCCTGGGAAGCTGAGGCTGGGGATGGCTTGAGTCTGTGGTAACCCAGGCAATGAGAGCTTGCGGTTCCACAGTCAAAAATAGCGAGACCTAGTCTCAAAAATAATAATAATAATAATAATAATAATAATAATAATAATAATAATAATAGCTCAACAACAACAACAACAAACAAACAAACAAAAAGCATACAGCTGCTTTCTCCTGGGCCCACACAAACTGCAATTTGGTACAACTCCTGAGAAAACAACCAAGCAGCTGAGGGCCTTCTGCTTGCCCAGGGGCTGAAGAGTTCCCGGCCAGTCCTCCCGAGCCTTGCAGGCCTCCATGGCTGTCTGCCACACACTGAGCGAGGACACCAGTGTCAATCCATGTGGTGAATGTCAACAAGTAGAAATGGAAATGCTAATGTCTTCTTCCTGCACGCCACTGGGCTTTTTTGCTTACCCTTCGGGGTGCACAGCTCTCATTTGGAAATTAACGATTTTAGTGACTAAGAAGATTTGTGGGGATTCACTTTGGTTTATTCTTTCCTGACTTCTTTTACTCACTTATTCAGTGATGGCAGCTTCAGATGCCCTGAGAGGGGAGATTAGTACAGGCTAGCAGGAGCCTCAAGAGGTAAACACCAAGTGATCCATGACAGAAGGCAGCCTAATAGCTGGAGTGTAAGGTTTTTTGAAAGAAAAGCTACTCTGGAACTAAAAACCATTTCACCCACAGTATTGGGTTTCTCTTTGTAGAAATCATTTGGTGTTGTCCAAGCATCTCCAATGGGCAGGTTGGCATCCCTGTCCAGAAATATAAAGGGACAAATGTCCTGAATTCTGGTCCCCTCTCTACCACCTATAAACTGGGCCACCATGGGCAACACTGTGCCTGTTTCCTCATCTGCAACGTGGAGATGTTCTCATCTCTGTCTCACAGGGTCACTGGGAGGACTAAATAAGCGAAGATGGAACGGGAAGCTTAGTAAGCATTTGTGGCCATAAAAATTTTCATTAAGTTTGCTGGGAGCAGATTGCACGCTGATTTCCTTCCAAGTCTTGGCTGAACTGAAAAAGCAGATGAGATGAGCGGTCTCAGCTCTCAGGGTGAGATCCTGGTCATCCTTGAGCTGCCGTTTATAAACTAGACACTTAGAAAACTGCATAAACTTAATGGTCCCTGGTATTTGGGAAAACTCCAGTGTGGAAAATAGAGTTGAACAGCCTGTTCTCTGGGCTAGCTCTGATTAAAGACTGTGTTTCCTGGGGGAGAGTGTCTGCATTGGCTTTGTTTTTTAGCACTTTGTGCATTTGCCTCTTCCCCCAAACCCTTTTGCAGCCAGCTGAGAACAGATTTCTGGACAGTCCTTCAGATACCTGACAGGAAGAAGTGATTTAAGATGGAACTCTGTAATTGGGGCTTCTGGCTGTGCTGAAGGTTGAGAATTGGCCTTACTCTGCATTCTGAAAAGTCATCATAGAAATAGGAATTTCTTCTTTTTTTTTAAGAATAGGTCTCGCTATTTTTGCCTATGGAACCACAGGCTCACATTGTCCAGGGAACCACAGACTCAAGCAATCCCCAACCTCAGTTTCCCAGGCAACTGGGATTACAGGCGCATGCCACCACGCCCAGCTATTTTTTTTTTTTTTTAGAACTAGGTCTCGATATGTTGCCCCGAACGGGACTTGAACCACTATCGGCTCCCGCCATGGCTTCCTAGGCTGCCGCTTACAGGCACGCACTACCATGTCTGGCCTATGAATTCATTCTTAAGTTGCTTTTGGCTTGCATGCAGTTTTTACAAATATAACTTGTCAGGATGCCAAGTCATAAACTGATGTCCTCCTGCTCTTTTTATGAGTAGTTTGTAAATGAGCTGCGTCACTCAGGGATTCTGTTGTTAGAAACTGAATGGGGAACCAAAGTGGACGTGATTCTAACTTTTTAAAATATTTTTTGTTTTGGGGGCTACCTTACCTCTGTGTCTCAGAGCAGAGGATTATCTGTTATAGGAGCGTGTTCATCCATGTCATCACTTCTCTGTACTGTTTATAACGTTTGCTCAGTGAAATAATTTTCTAGATTAAGACCTCTTCTAAATAGATGAGGTCAGTATCGACCATGCTTGCCAGAGGACGTCTGTGTGTTTATTGCCAGGGTTATAAGCATAAAACTCCTGTTTGAGAGGAAATTCTTGCATCAGCATGTAATTGAACTTACTGAAGAATGTCTAGAGAGAAGGGGGGGAAGGAACAATTTTATAAGCTTACAGTGTTTCCCATTGTATCGTCCATAGAATATGCTCCAGGTGGTCCAGAGAGAAAGACTTCCATGATCAAAATGAATTAGGATGACATCTCTGTATGTTTAGTCTGAGGACCCCTTTTCACTTTTTCATATTATTGAGGCTCTCAAAGAGCATTAATTTATGTGGGTAATGTCTATTAATACTACATTAGTAATTAAAACTTGAGATATTATGAAGGTATTCACTTATTAAAAAACAAAAGTAGCAAGCCCTTTATATGTTAGTATAAATAATGTTTTTGTGAAAAATACACTTGGTGTTCCATAATTGTGATAGGACAGATGTCACTATGGAGTGTTTCAGGGGCTTCCCTGTCTCCATCCTGATTTAAAACTAATGTATCTGGTAGACTTTAACTTGCCTTATGCTCTCTCTCCCAAAGAGGGGTTAAGTTTTGTTGGGAGAGAGGCTAAATTGATCTTCATAGTAAATTGCTAAAACCATAGGAATAAGGAAGAGGGCAAAAGTGGGAAGAAGGAGCCTGAGGTGAAAGGTAGAGGAGCTGGAGTAACTCACTGTATTGAAAGTGGACTTCCAATCAGGGAAATGCAAATCAAAACCACAATGAGATACCATCTTACACCAGTACAAATGGTCTATATCAAAAAACAGGCAACAGCAAGTGCTGGTGTGAATGTGGAAAGAAGGAACACTTTTACAATGCTGGTATGAATGTAAACTGGTCCAACCACTATGGAAGCTGTGTGGAGGACCCTCAAACTATTGAAAATAGAACTCCCATTCGATCCAGCAATCTCACTTCTAGGAATCTACCTAAAGGTTGCAAAAACTCTAATTCAAAAGAACACTTGTACCCAGATGTTTATTGCGGCGTTATTTACAATAGCCAGGATATGGAAGCTACACAAATGCCCCAAAATAGACGAATGGCACAAATCTGTGGTATATGTACATGCTGGAATTCTATTCATTGATCAAAAAAGACAAACTTATGTCATTCACAGCAACATGGATGGAGCTAGAAGGAATCATGCTAGCAGAAATAAGCCAGAAAAAAAAAAATACTGGATGGTCTCACTTGTATAAGGGATAAAGGGAAAGCAATCAAACAGACAAGAAAATTTACAACTAATTTTCAGCAAAATTGAAGCATAAGCATAGAGTATGGGGGAGGAAATCAGGGATGGGAAAGGCACAAAAGATGAAGACGATGGTTCACTGGTGATAAAGTGGTGGGAGTACCCCGGGGTAGATAACAATGTAAAATAAAATAAATAATATAACAAAAAAAAAGAAAGAAAATGAACTTCCAGAATGAAGAGACCTTCATTAAATGTTGCTGTATATATGTATATTCTGTAAATCTGAGAGTGTCAATGTCCTTAAGAGAATGGATTTTCTTTTCTGTGATTTCTTTTCTGTGAACTAAACTGCATTTCCTGGAGGTAACATCTATCTGAGACTGAAGCCCGCTGACTCCCTTACTGCTCGTTAAGACTACATAACTATTATGGACTTAAGAGCAATAAATGGTTCCTTTTGACATTTCCAGTAAAGAACTAGTATGTTCTTGCATAACACTCTGTTAGGACCTCATCTTTCTCTGTAACTGGTTTAGAGGTACCAGAGTCAGCCTCTCTGAGTTGTTTACACTGCGCAATAAATGAAAAGGTGGTCTGTAGTTGTTTTCCTGTGATGAACAAGAATACTATTTCAGCTCCCTATATTAAAAGTCACAGTTGTTTTAGCCAAGCTTTATGACTTAATTTAAAATTTGGAGTAGAGTGACATTTCATTTTTGATGGTAGCTTTTTTGGGTTGCATTTTACCCATTACTAATTTGTCTTAATAATTCCCCATCCACTTGGATTTTTAAGGTAGTGACTTGAAATATGAACTACCTATTTCTGGATTTTCATTAAAGCCTGGCTTCAGTTGCATCTCTTGCTTGGTTATTATGTTTCTCAGCTCTCAAATATCTTTCTTTGCTAAAGTGAAGATTGAAATGGTAATTGAGCTGGGGTCTTGTGTTCTTGAGGGTTATTCTTCTGAAGGATACACTATTATTTTCCATATATTCTCATTTCCTTCCTTTTCTGCATCTGGTCTTCCTTATTGCTAAATTTCATCTATTAATCTTTTTTTTGCTACTCAGGTAGTGTTTCTAGGAAGTGTTGTACATGTTTTGGAGAATTTTTACTTTAAGCTAAATTCCCACTGGGCATCTTTAATCCCACCCTGATTTATCATATAAGATTTCATTTGTGGAGGGATGCAGGGGCTCCTACTCCAGTGCTGTGACTAGTGAACATTTGCACAAAGCAGTGCCATCGTGTCAGCTAACATGTCCTGGCCATCTGTATCTGTCACACTAGACAGCAGTGAGCTGCTGGTGCAAGAATTGGCAAGGATTTGTCCTCATCTATAAAAAGAATGTCCTGGACTGCATGAACTCCAAAGTATTTGTTGTAAGGTTGGGGTTCATGACACAGGATTGATTACATAATTTATTTTTGACTTTGAAAAGTCAGTCTCAAGGCTTTGGAAGCATTCACCATGATGCTTAGTTTTTTTTTTTTTTTTTAAAGCTGTTCTGGAGGATGGGGTAAAATAAAATAAAATAAATAAAAATTAAAAAGCTATCCTTTTCCTGAGCACATATCATGGTCTAGCTTTGCATTTTTCAGTAAGTGGCTTGGGCATGATTATTATTTTTTTAATATAGGTATCTTTGTACATATACATTTTATAAGTGTCTTACCACTAGAGTTGCTTATACATAAAAGGATTTCTTTATAGCCCATACCACCACTCTCAGGGAATAGTAATGGCGCATGTCGAGTATGCTCAGTCTGAACTGAGATGTGTTTCATGTCGAAACACAGTGGATTTTGAAGATTTAGTAGTCATTTTCTATACATCTGTTGAAGTGACAATAATCAGCTCCCATACTACAATTCATTTCACCTCTTTCATTTTGTCTTCTCTCATGTATCTACTAGAGAATCTCAATTACATGTGTAGTTTGCCTCCTTTTTTTACTAGTCAGTGCTGGGCCAGACTAATTACCTAAGAAATGTTTGTAGAAATACTCTGAACATTTATCATAGAGTGACTAGTGGTTTCTCCTTTCTCCAGCTATTTTCACTCTGTGGATAATAGAACTTTTTTCAAAGTTCTTCTGGAAAGATGATATTCAAAGTACAGCCTGTTTTTAATTCTCGAGGTGTAATTCAATGGATAGGGCCCTTTGGGCCACTAGTTTTGGATATGCTGAATTATTGAATTAGGTAATTCATTTCTACTTCATTTTCATTTCTCATTTCATTTCTATTCATTTTCTCTTTTTGAAATCTTTTCTCTCCCTTTGAATGATGAAGTATCTACCCCCTACACCCTTGCCAGTGACCTGAACCAATAGTCAAATCTGGCCAACCAGGGAGTTGACCTGACTTTGAGAAATCCTCAGTTACAGCCAGCTAGAGGTGGGATGTGGAGGAGCTGCTGATACAGAAACCACAGCGATAGAACTGGAAGAGTGTGGTCACTGAGCGCCATGCTGTGTGACAGACACCTTGCATGTGACTTCCTGGAGGCCAGACCTGTGTTGTTCTGTCCCTGGCTGCTTTAGTTCCAGTCATGCATCCAAAACGATCACCTCTAGTGGTCAAGTCTTGTAGGTATTTGAAGTGTTGTAGGGATTACATTAACGATCATCTCTAGTGGTCAAGTCTTGTAGGTATTTGAAGTGTTGTAGGGATTACATTAACGATCATCTCTAGTGGTCAAGTCTTGTAGGTATTTGAAGTGTTGTAGGGATTACATTAACGATCATCTCTAGTGGTCAAGTCTTGTAG
>PVHY01025906.1:0-17870 GCA_004024945.1 Uropsilus gracilis
GAGGGGGAAAGAGGGGAGGGGGAAGGAAGGAGAGCAGAAGGGGAAGGCAGGGGCAGAGAGAGGGAAGGGGGAGGGGAGGGGAAGGAGAGGAGGCATCCCAACAACCATTTGATGATGTTGTAGAAAATTGAATGATAAATAAAAAAACATTAAAAAAAAACAAGATGACCCTTTAGGGCAGGTGAAAACTGCAAGAGTTTTCAACTGTGGGTGAGATTCTGCCATGTAAGTCTGCACTAGGGTGATGCGTTTGTTTGTTTTGTTTTTAAAAACGTCTTATAAATGGGAGGTAAAGACGTTTTTGTTTCAATGTCACAGTTCCATCACTGGTGTTTTCCAAGTGATATTCAGACGATGAAAAGATGGTGAGGGAATGAGTGATGGAACAAAAGGTACCAACTTCCAGTCATGAAGTCATAAAGGAATTCACAGGCAGGCGCCTACCTGCTGAAGACAGATGCTAATACTGATCGCAGATTTGAATGTTCCTGCGAGAATAAATTATATATATATATATATATATATATATATATATATATATATATATATATATATATATATATATATATATATATATATATTTCACATCATTGTGATCCCTGAGGGTCTCCCACCACCTCCCCCCCAGACACTCCTGCTTGTCCCCTTCCGCAGTTGTGTACTTTCGTTTGGTTGTCCATATATTAGTGAAACCATTTGGTTCTGTCTTTTTCCTTCTGGCTTGTTTCTGCCAGTAAGGTTTCTTCTAGGTACATCCATGTTACAAAAAAATCATCAAATTTGTCATCTTTTATTGATGCATAATATTCCATTGTGTATATAGACCACATCTTTTTTCATCCAGTCATTTGTCTTGGGGCATTTGGGTTAAATGCTCTTATCACCAGAGGAGGAAAAAGTGAGATATTGATTATCCAAAACAGCTGCCCCAAACGCAGGCTTCCAATCCAGGCTTAATAACTCCTATCATTTTCACTGAGCCCCCAAATATCCTTCCAAGCCCACCAGCTGGAGTTCCAAAGCACAATATTAGTCCTCTACCTCTGCGTCTTCTTGCTTTCCCCATTCCTCCAGCACAGGACACCCTATCTCTTGCCCCTCTCCCAGCCAGAATTGGCTGAGAGTTTTCCTGCCTTAAGAATCAACCCCCTGTAGGCCTCTGACTGGCCCTCAGAGTCACTAGCTTGAGGTCATTTTCTACCTCACAGCTTCTTCCTCTGCTCTAGAATCTCCTGTGAGTCATGCAGTCGCATCCCCAGTTCTTACTCAGAGACCTTTCTCTACATCCGCCCCACAACCTGCTCTGAATCACTGCTCCCACTTTTCTCCATGTGCTGCTGTTGAAGGTGATATAGCTGACACTTTAGCAATGATAGCACCAAGTTTAAGGGCACCCACCTGCCACATAATCAAAAATTCATGTTTAACTTTTTATTCCCCCCAAATCGTAACGACCAATAACTTACTGTAACATAAGCAACTAATTAATATATGGAATTAACTAATTAATATACTGAATTCTTTGTTTTACTTTTTAAGTGATAGCACATGTACATGTATACATATATATGGATATATGTATACATATATGTATATGTATGTATATATTTTATATTGTTCACCCTGAGGTTCTCCCAATACCTTGTCACTCATGAACCTTCGTCTTAAATTCTTGTGTTTGTCCCTCTCTCACTTTCCCCTCCCTCCCCCTCCCATTCTTTATGCTTTAGTTCTACTGTCAGTTTGTTAGTTTTAACTTTTGCTTGTCCTTTGGTTTGTTTTCCCTATAGAAAGTAAGTTAGAGAGAAGAAAATGACATAGGGGAGAAAATAATGGACAGACTGTACTTAACAATGATGTACGTTGATGTGCGTTTATAAAAAAGTATGTGTATGTGGACCTGCCAGTTCAAATGTGTTGTTCAGGAGTCAACAGTGTTTAACAATATTCTATTAAAAATACTTTATTTCTCCTTCTAGCAGAATACCTTTCACAGGAAGCCAGATAAACTGAAAGTTAGTCCAAGGCAAGGGAGCTGGTATGCACTGAATAAACAAGGTTTTTGAAACAGAAGATCACACCTTCCTAGCCCTTGGGCATTTCAGAATCATGGGGATGTGAGAGTTGACTTTATTACCAATAATCTGTCCTAACTGGACTCAGGTGACTGTGACAGTCGCAGCAACTTCTCAACTGCCATGTAAGAAAATGGCTGCTGTTCCAGCCAGAAAGATGACTGAGCAAACTAGCATCTTTTGTTTGCTCTTCATGCCTCTGAAGAGACGAAGATAAAGGGTATGAAGAATGACTTTCCAGAGACTTGGTAGAGAGGGAAAGTAGTAAAAATTTCTCTGCAATGAAGAAAGCAAACTCATTGTTCTATCACGAGTATCAGAAGAGTTTACACCATGGGAACAATGCCATATAAGCTTGTGTTCTTGGAAATATCACAGGGAGGATGGCTGGATGACACTTTTAGAGAGGTTGAGCTTCTAGCAATGGACTTCAGGGTCCTAAAATATCACCAACTCTGTGTCACAGGGAACTGAGACTTGAGAAGACCCTGTGTCCTGGGTCACATCTTAAACTGGTGCTCAGAAACAGGAAACAACCTCTTATCTAGCCACTTGTGAAAACAGTGCTGACGAAGTCATCTTGTCTGGGGTAGAGACTTCTAGCCCCAGGGATCCTATGTGCTGAATGTGGAATTAAGTTTATGTACAGAAAATAAGGAAGTGAAATAGTCTATGTTCAGCTCAGTCTATGAGTTAAGATCTGTAGCCTTTAGAAATTATTATAAGCCTAAATTGATTCACCTGCTTGCTCAAAATAAAAATGAGTAAGCTGGGTTTCACCAAAGAACACCCCCAACTAGAGTGAGGATTTAAACATACCTATAGGTAGAGTCCTAATCCATTAGTAGTCCTGATAGATTAACATTTTGTAGACAAGCTAGAATCAAAATTTGCCAAAGTCCTAAAAAGAAAGGTCCACCAGTCCTGGTTCTATGTTATAATATCAATAGCTTGGCTCTGACGTCACTTAAATTAAGAGTCCTTTTAAAAAACTTCTTCTGACAGCCTATGTAGTAGGGTTGTAAACTGCTGTGCAAATAACGGAGACATATTGATTGTCAATTTTTTTTTTCATTTGCTAGCACTGGTCCAGGCACTGAACACAGCATCACTCAACTGACACGAAGTTTCCCCCATTCTGCTAAAGGGGATAAAAACAAGCCATATATGTGATGAAAAAACTCCTAACAAGTTAGAAAGTGATGAACAGAGTAAAGAAAAGTAGAAGTGAGCAGACAGAGCAATTGCATAGACTAGCACAAGAAATTGGGGGGGGGGGGTGGATGTTCAATTAGACTTCACTGCGAAGGAGATGTCATCACCCAGGCTTAAAGGGGAGAAGGGGGTTCCTTGTCAACTGAGAAGCAAAACACATTGGAGGGAGCAGATGTTGACATAGCCAGTTTGAGTTGTTTATTAGAAATCAAGTGGTAATGTCAAGTAAGCAATTACATAAAAACTAAAAGTTCAAGAGCCAAGTCTGTGTTAAAGATATGAGTTTGGGGATTGTCAGCATCTGGATGGATCATATTTAAGTCATGATTCTGGTTGAGCTTAAGACTGAGGTAAGGACCAAGTCCTTTGATGCTGTGGAGTCAAAGAAAGGAGAGAGGAAACCAGCAAAAATGACCGAGAGTCACGAGTCAAGAAGAAAAAAAACAAGGGATGTCTTTTTTTTCCTCTTTTTTAAATTTAATTTAATTATTTAATTTGCATATATATGTATATTTATATATTACATTATTCCATTATTGTGTACCCCAAGGGTTTCCCACTTCACTAATATTTGTTAACCATCCTGATCTTTTGTGCTCTTCCCCTCCCCTGCCTTCTTCCCCATCCTCAGCTCTCGCTCCATGGTTCAATCCCATTGGTTGTTTTCATTCTTTCATATTCGTTTGTTTTTCCCTATATCCATCATATAAGTGAGACCATCCTGCACTTTTCTTTTTCTTTTTGACTTATTTCTGCTAATATGAGTCTTTCTAGTTACATCCAGGTTGCTGTAAATGACATGTGTTTGTCCATGTCTTTTCTATCCTATATTGAGAGCTGGTTATAGACCAAACACCGTGCTAGATGTTGTGCACACACAATCTCTCATACC
Organism: Uropsilus gracilis; assembly: GCA_004024945.1. Taxonomy (NCBI): domain Eukaryota; kingdom Metazoa; phylum Chordata; class Mammalia; order Eulipotyphla; family Talpidae; genus Uropsilus; species Uropsilus gracilis. The sequence continues at coordinate 4,183 of PVHY01025906.1, forward strand.
TGGAACCACACCACAAAGCAGATGTTCATCTGTTCCAGCTCAAGCTCACAGCATTAGATTTGCTTTGAGACAGAAAGGAATTATGCTCACAGCTTGGGTGGGAGACCTGGTTTGGATCAGGGACTAGGCAAGAAGGGTAGGACACCGTACCTAGTACAGGAATCAACACATACACACTTAGCACAGGCTGCACAAAACACTCTGCGTGACTCATTTGTTTTCTTTAAACTAAAAATCTTGCTTTCAAACTGAGCCCCCTGCTCCTACCATGCCCAAAGGAGTCCCAGACGCTGACGCCACCCAATGTGCCAGGGTCAAGATAACCGAGAGGTGATAACACTTTCTGGGGGTTGAATGTGACAAAAACCAACAACAGCAACTCTGACAGGCTGTTCTTATGGGCTGCTTGCCTGGGACTTTTTGCTGACATCACCATAGTGGCCAACTCAAGATGAGATGGCAAACAATCCTTTCGTTCTCTCAGATGAGTGCCCAGCAATCTGAAAGATAACAGCGCTAATAAATAGAGTTCCTGTGTCTGCTAATTAGCTTTTTTGGTAGTGATAGACAGCAGAACCCAGGCCCTGGACCTGCTTCTTCTGCTCCCTTACTGGCTATGCAACCTTGGACCAGCATCTGTACCACTCTGATCCTCGCTTTCCTCATGGTGGGTCTAAGGATTCAATCAGCATTGAAAAGAATGGATTCTTCTTCAAAGCTCTTTGAAGAGCCCTGGCACAGTGCAAACACTGTATCACTGCCCGTGAGTGAAGTGAACGTGCTCAAAGTCACACTGTTTCTAAGTGGAAGAGATGAGGGACCCATCCTAAGACTCTCTCCCCATCTGTCTAAGCTGAGCTCCTAAGCCCATCTTGTTTGCATCACATCACAGGGAAGGAAACTGTTGCCTTAGAATTAGCATCGATTCATCCATCCAAGTAGGGAAGCTGATCTCTTGTTAAAATGCAGAGGCCATCTTGAAAGTTGGTACAGAGATGTATTACTAGGCAGAAAATGATGTTGAGAAATGATCTACCAAGGCAGTATGAATATGATCAAAGAGAAGGAACTGCAGTGGCTTCAGGCCGAAAGGCCAAGGAGAAAGGGGGACCTAGGAGGCCTCTTCTCTGGCCTATGCTCTAGATTTTCCACGGAGACTTAGTAGAATAAGGATCTAGCATCTCTCCTGCCTCCTCTCTGACTGATTCTTTTCTTCTGGACCCTAGAACATAAGAGATGGGGAGACCAGAAATATCTGCTTAAAGTTCCTTACTGAGGGCCAGACATGGTGCCGTGTGCCTTTAATCTCAGCCTACAGAAGCAAGTCCGAGGTCAGGAATTGCTTGAGTCAATGGGTTTGATACCCAACCGGGTGTTCAAGACCCACCCAGGGCAACATAGCAAGACCTAGTCTCAAAATATGCCTGGCCATGGTGGTGCATGCCTGTAATCCTAGTTACCCAGGAGGCTGAGGCTGGGGATTGCTTGAGTCCGTGGTACCCTGGGCAACGTGAGCTTGCAGTTCCCCAGGCAACAAAGCAAGACCTAGTCTCAAAAAATAAATGAAAAAAATAAAATGAATAAAATAAAAGATAAAGTTCCTTACTGAGGAAAGAAATCCGAGAAAATCAGTAAAGTGTAATGTTCACAAGCCCCAGAGGGGGCGAGAAGTGAAACTAAGAACATCAGAATCAAAGACAATAGGGAAAGCAAGGAGAGAGACTGGGAGCCTGGATGATGAGGAGGTCAAGTCCTCCCAAGTAGATGAGGATAAGGTAATTTGAAAGAGATCTGCAGGGATAGCTGGTGGGAGATGAAGGGTGGAAGAGTCAGCATGGAGGATGGAAGCTGGTGCCATGAAACCTTATGAAAGGGAAAACCCACCTAAGCAAACAAAATTATTGAACTATGTCAAGGCTGACATGCAGGAATGCTGTAGCCAAATCATTTCTTTCATGTAGACAAGAGAGAGTCTGAGAAACTCAGGGACGTGCACAAATTCTTATCACTGGTACCAGACAAGACCAGAGGACTTGTTCCTACGTGAAGAATCCATTTTGACAGTGATTTAAAGGGAAATGGGACAGTTGCAGACTGATTTTTCTTTTCATGAGGGAAGAACGAATAAAGTCTATATGAAAGGTTCAGGAAGGAAAGGCAGCAGAAGGACACGTCCCAGTGAGAAACGTAGACAAGTAAGAAATGGAGAAGCAGAAGGAAGGGAGGCTGATGTGAACCCTGGTCTCTCTGTCTGTTTAAGAGGCGTAAGGAGACCTTTGAGAAGTGACACAATGAATGAGGGGTTACAAAATTTAATATTTGAAAGCAGAGAAGACTTTGGAAACCATCAATGACTTTACCGCATAAGAAAATGCATGATAGGTATCCTATTTGGAGGAGAAATAGGGCAAATATTTGTGGATTTTTTAAAATTAACTATTCCACATTTTTGTTGAAGAAGCAAAATATACACTAAATTAAGCTTGATTTTATATCTATATAAAAAAAGTCCTTAGATGACCACCAGGGTATGAACTGGGGAATTCTGCTGGAAATTTATAGCACTTATATACAGTTTTTTCCCCCATATTTCTTATGTTTGTATTGCAGTAATGAAGAAATATGGAAGTCGTCTGGTGGCCAAATAATATCTGTAAATTCCCATGGATAAAGCCTCCCCTTTATATTTCAAAGTTATTAAGTTCAAGTCCTGTTATGGTTCCACTTTTATGAGTTTTTTCCCCATCAAGGCAATTATTGATTGATTAATTCTTATTGGCTTTCTAAAGTAGAAAAAAAATATGGTTGAAGTAAAGCACTTCCTAGAGACGAAAAAGGAAAGGATAGATCAAATGAAAATCTGAGAAGGGTGGCAAAACCTTTATTCTCTCAGGCATGGGGGCCCTGAGGCTGGGAGGGCATCTGGGCTTAGGTGTGGCTTAGGAGGAAAAAGTGGGATTTGTCCAGCTGTGAGCCCCCAAACAATGTGCAGTTTACAAGTCCTTCACAACCTTCCTCTCACTCAGCCCTACAGTCTGCGAGGCAGACAAGATAATGTGTCCAAGGAAAGGAAACTGAGGCTCAGAGAACTCAAATGATTTATTCCATAGTGGACATGACAGACCCAAAAATATTCACTCTAATCAAATCAAAATGATTTTCTCTCTCCCCTCCCTCCCGCCCTCCCCCCCTTTTTCTCTCTCTCTCTCTCTCTCTCTCTCTCTCTCTCTCTCTCTTTCTCCTTCTTACCCCAGCAAATGGTGAGTTGGCTAGTTATGGCTGGATTTCCAATGTGATGATAGGGTCACCGGTATCCAGACTTGACCCAGAAAGCCAAGTAGATTTGAAGTTTCTTTTTGAACACACCTGTCTTGAACCCAAACAGACCAAGAAAGCCTTTTCCTGCAGTTCATTTTACCAGACTCACCTAAAGGCAGCACCTTCTTTGACTTAATGGATTGAGTCCTGAGTTTAGAATGGGAAGGAGGGAAGGTCTGTGTCCCAATGTCAAGGGCACTGTTGTTATCGACTGGATCCCTTGGCTGTAGTGGTGCCCTGATCTCTTGGGTACAAAGTGGTTTCCTCTGGGGGCTCACATACTCTGTGAATACAGAGGTTGTCTTTCAGATGTCTACCCCCACCCCCCGGTATCATCTGGAAAACTGGGGTCAGGGTTGGAACAGAATTGAATTTATAAAAATTATATCTATGGCCAGGCATGGTGGCACATGCCTGTAAGCAGCCGCCTAGGAAGCTGTGAATGGGGCCAGGGATCGCAGTTCGAGTCCCACTGGGAGCACGTAGCGAGACCTAGTCTCAAAAAAAATAGCTGGGCTGGTGGCATGTGCCTGTAATCCCAGCTACCTGGGAAGCTGAGGCTGGGGATTGCTTGAATCCATGCTACCCCGAGCAACATGAGCCTGCAGTTCCACAGGCAAAAATAAAAAGATTTACTCTAAAAAAAATACATCTATGAATTTTTATATCCAAACATTTATTTAAAATGTCTAAATGGAACCATATGAATTTTCTATTTGGAGAAGATCAAAAATGCTTGAAGAGTGGCAATTTCATATGTTGGACCTAATAGTACACGAACCATAATCCTACTTGGAATGTTTGTTAAATGGGAACATTGAACCAAATTAGCTCATTCCCCTTAAAACATATGATCTTCAACATCATAGCACTTTTTCCATAGATCTAATTTCTCATTTTGAGATCTAAAATAGCCATTAGCTCTGTAACAATCACTAAAATCAAGCAAAAAGAAATGTTTCTATTGAATCAGGGATGGTCATTCTTCTACAGAAATAACATTTCACTTTGGCTCTCATCTTTATAAAATCCAAAGCCAAATGCCTGTTTTCTTTTTTCTTTCAAAATTGTTTTTAATCTAGTAAATAGACTCAAAAAAGTCCACTAAGCTATGCCTGGGATGGAATTGCAGGAAACATGGAGCCATACGCTGAAAATTCATGGCAATAGAGGCTGTCTCTCAGGCTATTACCCTGGCGGCCCCACCTCCACTGTCCATTGTGTGTCCAGCTGCCTTCCACCAGAAGACCCCCCTCCTGCTTGCACTGCTCCTGCCACCTTCCATGCACTCTGCCCTCTGCTCTGCCTGCTGAAATCTCCCTTCTTGCGTGCCAAATCTTTTCATAAAGTGTTCTCATATTACTCTAGCCGAAATGTCCTATCTTCCTCTCAGTCTCTCTGTACCGTTTAAAACCAATTTCTCTATAACTAATTCTATTTCTTCATAACTAACGAATTCAGGCAGTTTATGACTTCTGACGCTCTATGCACAGTTCGATTTTGCTGTTTGCTTCTGGGTAACTCTGATTGTGTTAGTCTCAGCAGAGGGACTCGCAAACCTATATAATGAATCCTGATTATTAAAATGTAACAGGTATAATCTCTGTACTGTAAGAATTTACATAATACAAGTCAATATGAATATTCAAATCTATTGATACCAAAACATAGAGGTATGAAAAAACAAGAGATCCTAGATAGATTACATGAATATTGTATAAACTTCTTCTTATATATAATTCTCTATTGAGAAACAAGTCTTTCATCAAAATAGACGGGGGGGAATATTAAATAAGTCCCTTCCATTGAGGCAGGTAGAATGTGGATTTTGGTAAGTTTTTGAGAGGGATGGTTAGGCAAAATGAGAATTTATCATCAGGCATGAGTTGTCTAGTTAGGTCCAATGTGACACTGAGTCAGGGGTAGGGGACATTCATCAGACTCTCACGAAGGTAGGCAAAGAGAACAAAGAGCAAAAGTAGTGTATGGTCGACCAGCTAGCTGGACGAGGCTAGGCAAGGTTTAGTATTATAGGGTAGGGACAGTTGCCCCCAGGGCTGGAGAAGATGAGATGTGATGACTTGGTCCAGGCACCGAGCCTCATCTGTTTTCATTAGGTGTTGAATGGTGGCAACTTCTACTTTGTAAAAGGGGGTATAGACTGGAGAAGTCAGAAACGGGAATCAAATTTGGGGTGGCAGAACGGATGGCAGCCCAGAGCAGCAGAGCACACCACACCAGAGCCTGAATTTGGGAGAGATCAATAAAGCCCTGTGGGTGTAGCTACCAAAGAGGGAATTGAGATGAAGTTCATAATAAATAGCAGCGGGAAAGAAGACAATGTAAGAAAGAAAAGGGTCAGAGATGTTTCGAAGAAGAGAACTGGAGAGGCTATTAAGCCAAATGAACTCAACAGCACCAGAATAACAAAAACACCACGTTGCACACGCACGAATAGCCACTGTGATGTGTGTTTTATTTTTATATACAAAATCAGGGGTCTGAGAAAACCTTTTTTTACAAATAAAGCTGACATCAGGGGAAAACACTCCAATTCTTAGTGTGTGAAATGCTTAAGAAAGGGTTGCGCCATGCTGTAAATGCAGGTAACTTTATTTTGAAGAGTTTTAAAGAATACCTCCTTTTACAAAGAATGATTAGACACCAGCTCCTTCCATTCAGTCAGATGCTCTCCCTGAGAGTAACTTAGGCACTTCTGGAGCTACATTAATCTTTTTCGGTCCCTGGAGCACCATTAAGTACAGGCAGCAGTAATTTACTAAATTGCATACCCGAAGCCTGAAAGAGTTAATGCGGCTCCAAAAGTGCCTAACATTTACCCAGGGAGTAATTTACACACTGGAAGCATCTGGCTGAATATGGATTCAATTGTTTACTGTACTGTGGGTCTCACAGAAAGGAGGTCACATGGTTTCTCTTATTGAAAAGTTCGGGGGAACAATTTCTTTCATTTAAAAAATATGCACCTACCGCCACATTTTCCTTTGGCAATCTGTTTTCATGGCGCTCGGAAGAAAAAACATGTCGCAAAAAATAAACTTGGATCCTTTGATGGGACGAACAAATGACTCTTTTTTAATTTCACCTTTGGTACCTGCAGGCTGGCGGTTCTAGGGGTAAAGGGATACAGAGAAGCTGGTGAGAAAGTCTTGATTCCTGATCCAGAAGAGGTCATGTTGGAGATTTGTCCAAGTGTTTGTATTTTACCTCTCAGCATGCCAGGGCATTTTAACACGATGCTGCTTAATAAAAATAGAAGGACAGGAAGACATTCACACGTGAATCAGTGACAAGTTACTCTCAGCCAGAGAGCATCAGTAGGCATGTTTACGATTGTTCAAATGTCAACAGAAGTAGCTGAGCAGGTATTACATCTTTTAAAAAATTCTTCCTGCATAGTATATGCCCAGCATGGTGGGCAGGGTGAGGAAGAGAGGTTTAGGAAGGGAGGGAATTCTCACATGAGAATGAATGACCTCAGGGAAAGGATACAGGTCAACAAACAAGAAGACACGGAATTTCTGACTTTATAGGATACACTTTCAAGATCGCTTTTAGCTGCCATTATAATCATATCCTCTCCCAGGATGACTGAAATCCAAGGCTTAGTATATAATTGCTTATACATCTCAAGTGGTTATATTTGCAATCAGCATCTTCTATCTCAGCAACAGAAATGTGTGATCATTTTTATTAATATTTTATCCATTTGCTTAAAACCTCTGGGGTAGCGGAAGTCTTATCATGCTTATTACAGTTGGGTTCCCTATTTAGGTCAAAGTGCATCTTAGCTTTTCAAGAGACTCATTAAGTCCAGTTACCAATAGAAGCAAGAGGTGTAAAGTTAGAGGCATCAATTTCTTAACTACTTTCTAGTTATCAACTGTATTTCTTAACGTCCTATTTTATTTCCACTAGGATTGGTATTTTTCAGATAGAGGAAGGTTTATGCCTGATAGCTACCTGGAAAAAAAAATGCTATACAGAAAAAGAGCACACAGCTGAATTCAGTTTTAAAATAAGGAACTCATCTCAAAATCTCAACTCTTTGGATTTTATCCCTGCAGTCAACAGGAAAAAAAGCAAAACAAAACCAATGGTGTGATTTTTTTTCAACGTGTGATAAGCTGCCTCCTTGACCTCTACTTCTTGAAAAGAGAGAGGTTTTTTTCCCCACTCTGATTGTCCCATTCTTAGGGAGTGTAAATTCTTACATAGATTTTAAGTGTGCGTCTGCCTTTTGGGGGATGGAGGGGTGCTCCCTGTGGCTCTCTTCATTCTTCCCGCCCTCACTCTGCCCCTTTATTCTGCGGGTCTCAGAAAGCTTCCCGGAGTTTCTCTAATCCTCCTCACCCTTTGCATTTCCCTCTGATCTCACACCAGCTACGCAGCCGGGCTTCATTGCCTGGGCCACCATTCTTTCCTTTTGGCTCACTCTGATGCTCCCGTGTTGTATTGAAATACAAATACAAGTAAATAAATGTACGCACCCAAATGGTGGAGAGTACGCAGTCCTGCTTGTTCCTGGAACCGTGAAATCCAAGGCAATTCAGAGAAAAGGTGTGTGTGTGTGTGTGTGTGTATGTGTGTGTGTATTTGTGTGTGTGTATGTGTGTGTTTCTGTGTGTGTGTGTGAGACTGTCCTGTAAATAAATAAGCAGGAAGTGCTGTGATATTCTGTTCTGTGGATTTTGAGAAATTTGCATAAAGAAAGAAAAAGTCACTCCTTTTTTTCTCTCTCTCTGAAATTCTTAAGAGTTATTCTAGTTGGCAGTGAATCATGCACTCGGCGTTATTTGCTTACATGATTGCGTTTCTATGTTCTATTTCGCGGCGCATTTGAAAAAATCTTTTTTGCAAAGGATTATGAACCCTCTATTATTTGTCCATTAATCTAACGCCAAGAGGGGCAGAGCTGCATATTGTAAAGCCCAGTAAACTCTAGTAAATTGTGGAGTAACAGTATTTGGAATTACTATGACATAAATGCACCAAGCATGGATTTTATACGCCATGCCAAAATTTCCTAGGCTACTAATGGTATGCTTTTTATCTAAAATGTGCCATGTGGTGATTTTAACAGACAGAAATGATTTTGATTCCAAATATGTACACTGCTTGGTGAAAGTAAAAATAATTCACTAGACTACAATTGCAGAATAGCCTTATAAACAGAACAGAGAAATAGAATTATGCTTGGGTAGGGGGGGCTTGGAAATAATCACTGCGCAATTCCTGCAATACCCAATAATGACTGTCACTCACAGGAAAGACATTCACACAATCATTAAGAAAAGGGAAATGCCTCTTCACTCTTATGCACCCCTGAATTGTAGTTCATTTCTCTCACCAATGTAGCACTGCACAAAACATAAAATAGGGGCTTTGCTGCTTTACAAAATTGCATGAGTGAAAAAGAACATTTAGCTGTGCATTCTTTTGCATGGGAACTTTTAAAAGCAAAAAGCAAACACATTTCTAAACTCCATGCTCCCAGAACATCCCAAGCCCCCTGCAAATATCTCGAGTCTTTATCGCAGCAAATCACCTCAAGTTCCTAGAGAGGAAAAACAACCGACTAATAGAGGAATCTCAGGACATGTACTTTTTATCTGCAAGGAGCTGAGACTGCTTTCCTGATATCAGGTCATTAATCATCACTAGGTAAAATAATCCTCATCTCTGAAGTAGGCAAAGATGATTCTCTGGGTTTTGTGAATGAGGGGAAATGAATCACAGTTTCAAGGGCTCCCTAAAAACCACATCCGCCAAGTGGGCAAAGAGGCTGGTGATCTCAACGGGTGCTTAACCCAACCTGGCTTTCATTTCTGCATAAGCAAGAACAATGGGAGCGAGGCTTCTCTTGGATAAGAGGCAGGTGCAGAAAAACAGACTCACAGTTGCTTTTTGTTAGGAAATTTTATTTTTAGTAAACAGTGAACAGGTAAGGAGCCAGGGGAGGGTTTGGGGGGGGCACATCAAGAATCTGTTCCTAATGGAACACTGTATCAGGTATCTATTTCACAACTTCTGAGTGCCATGGAATGATTGTTTTGAAAGCCAGAGCAGCCTGTAACTTGATCCTCTCCACCACTGTTCTGGATAAGGTCCCCCCCTTCACCTACCTCAAATTACTCTTCCTTCCCTATGCCATTTTCACAGGATTTTTGAGTGGAAGACTGAGTTGGCAGTTCTGACTTTATCAAAATGCACTGATTGGATGGGTTACAAATTCATTGTCCTATGAAGACTCTAATTGGCTGAACGAGCCTGGTAGTGATTTCTATTGACAGCCTCCAGCACTTTGCAAAGTGGTTCCTCTTATTTTCACCTCCCATCCTGCTGACATGGTGAAGGCAGCAGATTCCCTTCCTCTGTACTTCAGAAATATTCGTTTCAGCTGACTCCTCCTTCCTTTTTCTCTGGAAGAACGAAACATCCCCACTGCGCTCAGAAGCCAGCTCTTCTTTCTGTGCTTGACCCCACACCGTCCTGCATCCCCCACTATTTTGCCTCATCTTCTGCCTCTCTTGCAAGTGGTCAGATCACTTGTGTTCCTGCCAAAATTATCAGGAGCTCATTTGTGTCTAAACACTAATCTCAAACTGTTTTCTCAAGATCGTTGATAAACTACCTCCTCCCTGATTTCAGGCCACTTCTCCCTGGTATCTCTCTCCATCACTTCCAGAGCCTCTGTTGTCCATCTCCTCCATAGTCTCTGTTCCAACTGCCACCATTATGTTTACTCTCCATCTTGCTCCAAGTGCATCTTCTCCCCACCCTCCATCACATCCAATCTCTTCTCTCCTGCCACCTCTATGCTCCCTCTGTGTATGTTCTTAGTATCATACCAAGAATCATATTCTCGCTATCATTGGAAAAGCCCCATCAGCTAAGAGCGAACAGGGAAACTGATGCACAATCCTTCAATGCTGTGGTTATACATTTAGAGATTGGAAAGGTATGTGTCACATAGTATTTAATGCGAACAATCAAATAAATGCTATACAAGTTCAGACAATACATGGCAGCAGCTATAAGGCAAAGAAGGGAGAACGATTTCTCCCAAGTTTTGTAACACCTATAAAACATATCTTCTTGAATTCCCTGCAGGATTTCAAAACCAAATCATCCCCAAACAAAACTTATCAGTTTCGGACTCAATCCCAATCTGTTTTTGCCCTTGATCTCCATGTACTTTTTTTGGCCCTCTACTCTCTTCTCAAGGTCATAGGATTAGTAAGTGGCAAATTCAGGATCTGAATCCAGCCTGTCAGACTCCAAAGACCCCACCCTGCCCACCGTCCCCAGCCCCTAGCAATCAGGAGATGGGAACAAAGCTTCCCTTGCAATTGTGCAAGACGATTCTCTGTGAAGAAAAACCCACAGAGCACCTGAGAGAGTGATCCCCCACACCTGACAGTAAGGCTAAACAATCTTTTTCTCAGTTTGATACAAAGTCAAAGGAATTGTGCTTCCCAGTTGCTCCGGTTGACAAGCCTTTTACACAGCCTTGACCATTATCCCCTTGGCCACGGGTGACTCCTGAAGCCTGAATGAGTAAAATCCACTCTCTAAATATGTACACGCATTGTCCTTCAGCTTGCCATTTAAAACGCGGCATCACCTTTTGGTTTAGTTATTTTTCTAAATTTCTGTCAGACAACAGCATAAGGAAAATGTCAAAGCTGAAGTTACACAGCCCTACTTTCCTTTGGCTTCGCAGAACTGAGCAAAAAAAAAAAAAATTTTTTTTTCCTGCTGGATGAGTGACAACGTTCAGGCAAATGTAATAAGGGCAGATGGACGCTAGCCAGGTATGGCAAGGTGAGGGTACCCGTGGATCGAAGAAGGGAGGCCGGTATCTGGGAGGGAAGGACATTCAATCAATGGCTAGACAGAGGGGCAAGGGAGAAATGGAAAGAGGTAGGAGAGTAATTAAATGGGGTAGGGGGTTAAATGAGGAAATGGGATTTTTTTAAAACTCTAGTTGAAAGAAATTAAAACTCCCAGCCCAATTTCCACAAGAAATGGGATCTCTCCCTCGTCTCATGTCCTTATGCCCCCGGTATCTCTGCTGCTTCCCTCTCTCATTTCACCTAGCTCCTTGAAGCCTTCATGAGACGATCCTTTTACTTTTTGAACTTCCTAATGTTCTTTATTTCCTTTCACTTTATTTTATTTTGCCTGTATCATATTTCCTGCTGTGCTATCATTAGCATCACCTAGTTCTCTCCGCATAATGTATCACCTTAAATCCTTCCATCTTTAATCAGCATCGTCTCTAAGTCACCCCTTCCCTATCGCTTTAGCTAATCCTTCATGAAGCAGTGACACGTCACCCATTGGGGGTCCTCATCCCGCCGCAGCTATGCCTATTTCCTTGGCCTCTGCCTGAAGAAGTGTGTAAAAGCTAGTCAGCAACAGTCAACACTTCCAGCCTCCTTTTGTCTTTATCGTTGTCACTGCTCTTACCTAAAGTGATGATGCTGATGATGATGATCATGGTGATGATGATTATCTAATAAGAGTTATTATTATATTTAATGCTAATTGAATGCAGATGACTACCAGGCACTCTTTGAGATGTTTGGCATGAAATGATTCACTGAAGTATCACAATTTTCATGTAAAGCTGTTTGATAATGACTCCCAGTTCACAAATGATGGAATTGAGCTGTGACTCTCTTGCGTAGCCAACCAAAGGTCATCTAACTCTGTTCTTATGCCATGGGTACCACTTGTGGTTGGACTCACAGCTCCCATTTTGAGTGAGTGCCCTCCGTGAGGTGTGGGGGCACATGTCAGTACTGAGCAAGCACCTCTCCCTACCAAAAGATTTAGGTATTTTGGGACTGTGCACCTCAAAAGTTTTAGAGCTTGAGAGTGCTTCCTGCACTATGGAGACCCTTTTATTGAGTGTTTAGGGCATCTTTGCCTCTCCCTCTTGTTTCAGTTTCTAGATCCTGTGGCTCCTGGTCTGGACATTACGATGTTTAGACCAACTGATGTGTCCGCTAGTTCCTGAACAATGGCTGGGAGACAGTTGTATATCTATCACTGTGCTGTCTGGAACTAGACATGTCTGTGCCCTGAAGGGGATCAGAGTGAGTAGAACATGGGGGTGAGGTGGAGTTTAGCATAGTTGCACAGAGAAGTAAAACTTCTGAGGACAGGAAAGTAAATGTCTGAGGACACAGGTCAGGAACAGCTATTTTTAGAGGCTCCAGGTGGGGTAACTGAGGATCAGGAAGGTTGTGCCTTTGGGTAGCATGTTTGGAGGAGACCTGGTTTCAGCTTCTGGCCAAAAGGCACATCTCTCAGATGGAGAATGAAGAGGGAGGCTGCGAGAAGGACATCATGGCCATGGATAGCTGTGAATTGGATACTGTTTCACAAGCTGCTGAGAAACTTTTAGATGCTCCATTTTGTGGCCGTGTAAAGCTGCTTAAACCTGCAGTTTTAAAGGGATGATTCCAAAGTTCCATGATATCCTGTCATCTGGAAACCACAGAACAACTGAGTTTCATCTGGGTCCCTCTCCCACCCACACCGCCCCCTGAACTTCTATGGGATTGTTGATGTAAATAGATAAATGTTAAATAAAACACCTGCTCTGCATATCCAGTGTAAAGGATGCACATCATCCACCAGCCTGTGTGAACCCCTCTGGTCCTTATCGATCACCAGCCCACGGGCACACAGCTCTGGCTATGCATTGCCCATGTGTGTCCCTAATGAACAGATCCATCCCATCAAGATGTCCTTCGTGATGCTTCTCTCTGAAAAGTCAACAGATGAGCGATGGGAAGAGCTGAGAAGTTGATTGGTTTTCAAGAGCTGGACTGTGGTATGCAGAGAAATACTTTTCCTAGAACCAGAGCCCTCTTCATTTCTGACAGAGTAATGCAAACATTTTGCCAAAATTAGGCAATGGGTGTCCTGTACCTCTACTTTAGTGGACAGGCAAAAATGATTTATTGCCAAATTATCAATAGTTTTGAAGATGAATCAGCATTAACCTCTGCTTCTATCTGCAACTATCTTCTCTGGCATGCAGTATGCAATGTGCAGCAGTCACCGGGCTCCTCTGTGACGCACATGTCTGTGAGTGGTGTGGCTTTGTCTTGCCAGGCTGCTGGGGACAATCCTCCAGGCCTCTGGGTTCCTCTCAAGCTGGGTGAGCAGCAGCAAAACAGCAGCAGAGGGAGCCAAGGAAGCAACCATTGAATTTCACACCTGGGAGGGTCAGGGGGGATAGGAAGGCCCTGATTTGGAGCAAGATGAGAGGAATCTCAATGCTGATGGAGGCGGCATAATTGCCAAGAAGGGAGAAGGAGACTCGTGAC
>PVHY01025907.1:0-17881 GCA_004024945.1 Uropsilus gracilis
TTTTGAGATTAGGTCTTGCTATTTTTGCCCATGGAACCGCAGGCTCTTGTTGCCCGGGGTACCACAGACTCAAGCAACCCCCAGCCTCAGCTTCCCAGGTAGCTGGGATTACAGGCACATGCCACCACGCCCAGCTATTTTTTGGAACTAGGTCTCGCTACGGGCCCCAGGCAGGACTCGAACTGAGATCCCTAGCACCGGCTTCTTCATAGGCTGAAGCTTACAGGCACGAGCCACTGTGCCCAGCTGTTTTTCTAAGCTTGTTGGTACATAAGACAAACTAGAAATCACTTAATTGTGGAGTTATTCTACATTGAAAAATCATTTATGGACTCCTGAATCAAACGGGGCTATGTTTTTCTGTCTATAACAGAGAACAACTCTGAGAAACTAAAGTTGGCTTATCATAAGCTGAAGTGCCTTGTTAACCTCTCAGTGGCTTCTAAATCATCTCTTCTACCCCGTTCTTAACCAAGGAGCTACCACATACCTGGCCCTGTTTCTGAAAGTTCAGTAGTAGGCAAGACAGATGTGTTTCCTGTACTCATGGAACTCACATCTGGGAAGGGGGTACAAATTAATTGAGCAATATAAATGCAAGGTGGGATCAGGTTCAAGTATGTCCCCTATGTGGGGGCAACTTGAAGAAGAGGATGTGATAGAAATTGAAGAATAGCAGAGCAAAAACAGGGGAGGCAGGACTAGACCTAAACATTAGGGTGCACAAGAGCAAGTGGCTACTTGGACTCTGGGTTGCACCCAGAATTCTTCAGAATATTCAATGCTCTGCCCATACCAGCCTGTTTCTGGGGGTAGACACATAGTCTATGTCTTTGGACAGTGAGGGATTTTCTTCAGGGACCTGAGAAGAAAGTTCAAAGTTCATCTGACCTGGATTAACACTCGGTGATACGGAGAATGTTGGGAAACAAGAAATTTCTGGAACTGTAGGTGGGATGTTTACATCACTAGGCCTCTCAAGAAAGCAATTTGGCAATGAATATAAAACACCAAGGAATATATGTTCCTTCAATTCAGTGATTCTTCTATAAATACATCTTAAGGAAATAATTAAGGTTGAAAACCAAAAATTAGGAATCACCTTATTGTCTAAGAATGAATCTACCAAGTAAATTTGCCAACTAAAAGAATATATGACAGAATTTCATTCAGCCACTAATATCCACCTCAGTTGTATTAAGGTAAGCTTTGAATTGGTGTGTGAATAAGTGAATTTTCCTTTTATTTGGGAGTAAACTGTTTTAGTTGTTTTAAATAGTACAGTAGGTTAAGTTAAATAATTGTGTAGTGAAAGCTTTTGATAATAAAAGAAAGTTTCAGTTTGTTACAAATACAGTAACTTTCTGAATTTAAGGCTGAAGTTTTAAAGATGATGCTTTGTTGTATACAAATCTCCCACAAGGGATTATTTTGCTATTCAAATCAATTTCACACAGGTAATACTGAATTATAATTTGTATTGTACATTATATTTTCAGGTATTGAATTGTTGGTGTATTTTTACTACAGTTAATATTTATACTATTATTTATAGTAGAGTTAATAATATTTATAATACAATTAAGCTAGAGTATATATAGTCTACTTAAATGAATCATATCCTTAAGGCAAAAAACCTATTAATGAATTCTGAGGAGAAAAGTATTTGAGGGGTGAAGTTTTGAGAGATAAGTATCTAAAGAGAAATTTTGAAGAAAAGCAAGGAGAGTTCATAGGAGAATAATGACCAGCTGAGGAAGAAAAGTGTCTGAAAACAGTTCTGAGGAGAAAAGTCAGAGAAATTTGCCTGTACATTCTTTGAGACCATGTTGAATTCTTTACTGATCTCTGTTTCCTGATGTAACCCTGATGTATGTATTCTGATGTGTACATTTCATTTGCTCTTTACTAATGTGTTTCCTTTTTTTTGTGGGCAAGGATTACTTAAAATGTGGAAGCAGAGGGCAGGCTAAAGGTTCTGCCACTAAGGTGACAGACTTATTATATTTTTCTTTTGTACCATGGTTAACTTTTGGCGTTTATACTTCCAAACATACATATATGTCTCTCTGTGTATATATATGTATACACATAACTGATATGTGTACATATACATATATATACATACGTACGTGTATAATTAGTATAACTTTCAATTAAGAAATCTGGTAGATTCTTTAATTGAAAGTTACACTAATTAGACAAATCTTTCTGAGCATAGTTCATCTTTGAAAGATACCAGTTATATATTAAAAATCAGTTTAGAAAAAGATGAGGCAAGTGATCTCAACACTTGCCTTTTGACATTTTTTCTTCAAATATTCTATTACCAAAACTGTCTTCTCTCAGACAGACAGAGAGAGAGAGCAGAGCAGAGGAGGAGAGAGTCTGGAGGCCTCAGAGTTGCTTTGGCCATGTGCTGGAGCAGCACACACTAGTGGGCTTCCTCTTGGCCCGGGCTGAGGAGCCTGGGAAAGCATATTGGAAAGACATGTAACTTGTGTAGTGTGACTTGGAAATTTGGTACTTGATAACTTGGCTTACCTTTGAAATTGCAAAGGTTGGAAATTGTCTGGAGACCTGGAGAGGCTTGATGTGTTGCTTTTTTCTTCATGAAACATCTGAAATGCTTGTTGCTGCTGAATCGAGTGAGTTTTGCTAATTCCGGCTACTTCAGAGTTGGAGCTGAAATAATGCAGGAACTGGGCCTTTTGGAGAAGAATTGACGATGCCATCCTGGTTTTCTTCCTAGGATTTGAATCCCCTGCTTTTGAAGAAGGGTTGATGACACCATCTTGAGTTGACTCCATCTTGGGTTCTTCTGGCTCAAAGTGAGTGGAGCTGTGTCTTTAAAGAAGAAGTGGAGGTGCCATCTTGGCTCCTTCATCTGGCAGCTGCTGATGGGTCAGCTGCCATTTTGTGGAAGCATATGGCTGAGCTGCTATGTGCAGTTTTGGACTAGAGACTGGACTGGTGTGTAAGATTACTAAAGGAATTCCCTTATACCCTTCCGTGACTCTTTATCTAATTTGTCTTTTAATAAGTAATTTTGTTTTTGCCTCCCTCTTAAAACAAAACAAAACTGTTTTCTCTTGCCTGGAGTCATATCTCTACATCCTTTCTCACTCCCCCCTTCATTTTCAGGATATAGGGAGTCAACGATGCAACATCCCCTAAGACAGGTTTTGTCTTAGTCCCCTTGAGCTGTTATACCAAAAATGTCTACGGCCATACCACCATGAACACGCCCAATCTCATCTGAGCTGTTATACCAAAAATACTACAAATAAGTAGCAACAAACACAGCTGAATTATATTCAAAAACACAATTCTGAAGACTCAGAAGTCCAAGATCAAGATCAAATAGATTTGGGGCCTGGTGAGGATCTGCTTCCTGTGTTATAGAAGGTGTCTCTTCTCTGTCCACACATAGCAGAAAAGTTGAGAGAGCTCTTCAGATCTAACTTTTATAAGAACACTAACCCATTCATGAGTGCCCCATCCTTGTGACCTAATCATTTCCCAAAGGTCTCATCTCCAAATACCTTCACAGTGGGGGTCTGAACTTTGAGGAGACACAAGCATTCAGTGTGTAACAAACTTTCTGGTCATAACTGTTCCTTCATTCCCTGCACATTTCCTCAGCCAAGAAACTGGGACATAGATAATGTGGCACCTCTATGCGGCTTTCCCTGATTTTCACCTTCTTGCTCCCTGTGTACCACTGACTGGATCTACTTCCCTGGAGTCATTACAGCTGCTCTACTTATGGCTCCAAACAATGGACCATTAATATGGCCCTTTCAGAGCAGTGCCCTTCTCTTTGTTTGGCAATCTGTCATTGAAGCCAGAGATAAGTATGGGAATGTTCAGAACTATTTGTTATAACAAAAAACTAGAAATATCAGAAATGACTGCTGCCAGGAGGATGGTTTAGCACAATGCCATACATTCATAGAAAGACACACATTTCATCACAAGAATGAATGAACTATAACTGTACACAGCAATATAGATGGGTCTTAAAATCATACATTTGAGTGAAAAAAAGCAAGTCAGAAAGGAATATATATTCTATGGTTCCAATAAAATGTAAAATGCCCTCAGAATAAAATATGTTTTGTTGGAATATGTTCGTAAAGTGTAAAACTTCAAAGAAGAAGTGAATAATTAAATTAAAATTCAGGACAGTAGTTAGTGCCTTGAAGGAGAGAAGAGGGTGGGAAAGTCCATGAAGGACCTTCCAAGGCACTAGCTAAGTTTCTTTTTAAAGAGACTAGGTCTTGCTATGTTGCCCGGGGTAGTCTCAAACCCACGGACTCAAGTGATTCCTAACCTCCGTCTCCTACGTAGCTTGGATCACAGGCACGCATCACTGCACCCTGCTAGCACTAGTTAGATTTTACTATTAAAGTCTGGTTACTAGGTACATCAGTCCATTTTCTGTTATTAGTTAAATTATATATATATATATATATATATATATATATATATGTTAAATACATTCTTTCATCAGCATGATCTTTTACGGTAAAAATGGGGTGATTAATCTCTTTATTCTCATCTTTTAAAAGCTTTTTTTATCATATAGATGCTTTTTAGGGCTAGGAGAGGAATAAAAATATGCTTTTACTTGTCCCTCCATGACCCTTTTCCACCTTTTTTTCTATGACACTCTCTCTAGGTATTTGCATAATTTACATGTAAAACATATGAAGGCAGTGAGCATTACAAAGCTTGGGTTTCACATAACACCAAAGAAAGAGAATTCACAGAAATTGAGATCAAGAAATTTTGTGACCTTCAAGATTGCTTTTGAAAACTTTAAAGGGAAAATTGTTTTAATCCAGAAAATAGCTTATGTATTTGTTTGGTGGGACACAGAGAGGCAGAGGTTATAGAGAAGAGCAATAGGGTCTAGCACCAGTTTCACGCCCACCTGCACCCCAATGACTCCCAGAGGAAAAGGGGGAGAGAGAGTTGAACAAGAGCTTGGACAATAAATAGCCTATGAGAGATCTGACAGAACTGAGGGTAGACCTGCTCCCAACCGTACATGAATAGACCCATGGACCCATGCCTCAACTGGTGGGATGCTTTCAAGGTTCAATATTTTTCCTCAGGAGTTCAAGCCAAGTCAGAACAAGTACCGAGTTAAGCACTGAGGGCACTAAGCCATGGGCTGGAAAAGCCTATATGTCATGGCCTGGTGGGTAGGGAGGGGTGGGTGCAGTAAAGATGGAAGGGAGGTCAGCAGAATCTTGCAGTGCCTGGGAGGGAATTTGGACTTTGACCTAAGAGCTAGAACTGTTACAGGGTTTAATCTGAGAAGAAGCAGGGTAAGATTTGATTAAGAAAGTAAGTAATGAAAAAAGTAATGAAAAGTAATGAGACTTCAGTAACAGTTTGAAGAAATCTATACTGTTTAATCACATCAGGACCTACCTAGATTATAATCCTATCTATATATGGGGCCAAATATGTTTTCTTCAGTCTTTCGACAATGCATGGTACATAGAATTCAGAGATCCTTGGCAAAAATTCTGTGCCACATCCCATCTCCTCCTTTGGGGCTCAAGGCTCACAGGTAAAGCTTGAGGGTCTTATTAATGGTAACTCTAAGCTTTTTCTCTGACAGCAGTAAGCAGGTTAGTATCTTCTTTCCTTGTATGGTGAAGGCAGTGATCCCAACATAAAGAGGAATATCTGCCTACCCATCTGCTATCAGGACCTAGATCACATGACAACTGTCACATCTAAACATTTAAATATGTGCAAAAATTAAGGGAGTAACTAAGACCTATCACACACACACATACACCCCATTTAGGACTGTCAGCAAATGTGCCATTGCCCATTTAATCTTATAAACAGTGTGACACCAGTTTTGAATTTGCCTGACTCATTTAATCCTCTGAGAGATGAATGTTGTTATTTCTATTGGAATTAACTGCTTAATTATGTAATATGTTCTTTAGTGCCCATGACCTGTGATAAGGTCCCTGAGAACAGATATATGTCTATCTTGTTTACTTTTACATACTCTAATGGCTGGGACTTTGTGGGGCACATGAAAATCTTTCAAAATCTATTTGTTGAATAGATTTTGAATCCCTGTTTTGCAAGTGAGGATGCTGGGGCTTAGAGATGTTAAATAGCTTACTATTAGGTCACCAGCTAATCCGAACTCACATCTATTGGATTTCATCTTCCTACTGACACCAAAATAGTCTAAGGTTTTATAAGGATCACATAGCTTGGTCAAGGTCCTAGCTATTAAATACAAGCTATGGAAAGATTAACACCTTTTGAATGATCTTAACCATTTTGAGAATATAAAACAGAATTCAGAAGAGAGCAGGAGAATGGTTGTGTTTAAACTTGCCATGTTTCATAAAGATACTCCATTGAGAAATGCACACCTGGCATTTAAGAACAAGAGCTGGCACGGAACTTGGAGGAAGTATTGTTAAGAATTTACCCAACTAAATCTTCCTAAGCTTATTATCAATAAGAGGTGTTTTCATTAAAATAGAGATCATTATGTTTTATAGCTCTCTCCTCACTGCAGTCTTTCATGGGGAAGGGGCCCAGTTCTCCTGGGCCACCTGGCATTCATCATTCCTAACTTACTTGCTTGAAATAGTTGCCTTAGGATCCTGAATCCTGGATCCTGATTCCAGTCCCTTGCCCATAACCAGTTTTGCCCTGGGCACAAATTCCCTTTCAAATACTCAACACAGCAAGGCCTCCAGAAGCATAAGAAAAGATTATCATTCCCCATAGGAAGGATATTGAAGGAACTTGCACAAGAGATGGAATGTTAAGTTCTGGGAAAGACTCTGATGGGAGCAACAAGTCCTGGCCTATTCCTATACCATCTCATTTCCAGGCAGGAGTCTGGCCAAGGTGCCGGGAAAGACTCCAGGGAGATAAAGCAAAAACAGCTTGTGTGAATGTGCAGGTATTACCCCAACCAAGAGACTGGGCCAGATCCTGTCCTTTCTCTGGGTTCCACACTCAGAGTATGACCAGAAGGGGACTGCAAAACGTCAGTCTAAGAGTTTGCAATCTCCCCTGCCTATACCCAATGTGGGAAGAAGCCAGAAGGGAGGACTCAGAAACTTGAATTCCCTGAGTTTCTGTCACTAATATTGGCCTAGCTTTGAACATCCTTTGAAGCATCTCTGATATGCAAAGTATTTTTCATATACCTTCCCACCGAAGATGATAAACCAATATTGTTCTCAAGTTAGAGATGAACAAAGAGATTACGTTATTTGTCTAAAGCCAGGCTGTCTCCCTCAAAACTAGCCTTCTGCGAGACTTGCTGTCATGGTGTCTGACTTTCCTCCCTCTCCAAGTCAGTCATCTAACGCTGTTACATCACTCAATCTCAATATTTGGTGATGATCACTTGGAGAATTTAGTCAACACTTGAATTCTCTTCCTAGGAAAAAGGCACATTTATTCACCAACATGAACACACACACACACACACACACACACACACATATGCAGAGTTGTATTATCTCTCAGGACTGTCAGTTATCCTAACATCTAAGGACACAGGACTGAGAATCCTTTTAAAAGTAATGTTTGTGAGATCAAAGGGACATAATAATTAAGCATAATGTAGGATCTGTGCAAGAACATATTCTAGGAATGAGAGAAATTTGAATATGGAAGAAATATATTAGATTTCATTACAAAATTTTCTTAGGGGACATTAGGTTAATTTTCTTAGATGTGATAATGGTGTTTATTTGCGGAGGAGGAAGTGGCTTTTAGTTGATGTATAAATATTTGGAAGTCATAACTTACTTTCAAATGGTTCAGAAAAAAACACTTAAGAATGAACTATATGGCATTTGCTAATATCTTATTGTTTTTAACCTATAAAAATAGCAGTTGGATTTTATTTAACATAACTTATAAAGGACACATAGAAAACTACTAAAAATAGTTTAATGTGTGGATGTTCAAAGAAATTTCTTTCAACTTTTCTATTGGAATTTCTATAATAAAATATTGAGAAATAAAAGAAGTTTCTGTTTGTAGCCTTGTATTAGTCAAATCTACCCCTGTATTAGTTATCTACTATTGTGTAAAAAAAGCAAAAATAAAAAACACAATTCGTGACTTAAAACAATGAACATTTGTGAGTATACATCCCAAAAAATTGAAAGCAGACTCATTTATACACCCAGATTCACAGCAGCATTATCCATAAGAGCCAAAAAGTAGATGCAACCCAAATGCCTGTAAGTGGATGAGATGAGGACAAGATGTGGCAGATACATACAATAGACTATTATTCAATCTTCCATAAAGGAAATTCTGACACATGCTACTACAAGGAAGACACTTTGCTACTGAAATAAGCCAGTCATAAAAGGACAAATGTTATATGATTGCAATTATAGGAGATGACTGGAATAGTCAAATTCATAGACAGAAAGGAACATGGTTGCCGGGAACTGGATGGAGGGGACAATGGACATGGAGTTTCAATTTGGGAGAATTTTGTAAAGTCCTGTAGATGGAATGTGCTGGTGATTGCACAGCAATGTGAATGTACTTAATGCCAATGAACTATCACTTTATTCATTCATTCATCCATTCATCCATCCATCCATTCATCCATCCATCCATTCATTCATTCATTCATTCATTCATTTATTCATTTATTTATTTTTTGAGACTAGGTCTCGCTATTTTTGCCCGTGGAACCGCAGGCTCTCGTTGCCCGAGGTACCACAGACTCGAGCAATCCCCAGCCTGAGCTTCACAGGTAGCTGGGATTACAGGCATGCACCACCACACCCAGCTGTTTTTTTGGAACTAGGTCTCGCTATGGGCCCCAGGCGGGATCAAACCACGATCCCTAGCCCTGGCCGCTTCATAGGCTGAAGCTTACAGGCACGAGCCACTGTGCCCGGCCTTCATTACAGCTCTAGTTCAAAATCCAGAATTCATTATCAAAAGCAGAACCAGTTGTGGATAAGACCCAGGGTGCAGGCCCTAGAACATACTTCCCTTGGATCTGTCTGTGAAAGGGTTACAGGACTCAAACAGCTGGTGACTCTGAGTGCATTGGTCAAGTGACCAGACCAAGCCGGAGATTCATGGCAAAGAGTATTATTACCTGCATCAAGAAGGAAACAGAGGATGGCTCCTAAAGTATACTATCTCTCCTTCGAATGGGAGTTAGGATTTTTATCAGGCTATTTGTATTTGGACAGGGCAGGATGGCAGGCAGGGTAGAATGCCTGGAATCTTGGTTTTGCAGTCACAGTGGAGTTTAATGACCAGATCAGGCCTCTGCATTGTTACTAGGTCAGAAAGTGGGGACCAAGTGCCCTTTAGGTCAGGGATTTTTTATTTGTAATTGGATGTTAATGAACCTAAGATAATGTTAGTACCACTAAGTTCCTCTCTGCATATGTAGCTGTGGAATTTAACCAGTTTGGGCCAGAAAGAATGGTTGATCTTTAACTAAATAGCTTTACTAAACCTATCTAAGAAGCTTTAACTAAAAAACTTTAACTAGTTTTAAGATTATTTCCTAATGACATTGATTTGTTCATCTCTGTCTCCTGAAAAACAAAACTAGACACATTATCTACCCTACCCACAATATACACAGGATACTGGTGAAACAGGGCAAACACTGTAAACATTCCTCTTTAAACATGGGGAAAATAAGAGTCACAAAAGTGTCCCACAAAGGTTTACAGCAATTCTAAAACCCAGCCAGGCAAATGCAGTCCATAACTTAATTAGGTTTTATGGACTAGGAATAATTCTCCACAGTTTTGGGCTTCTGAGCTATTCTTTTTCACAGATGTGTTTGTAGCTGAGTAGATTTATTAGTCCTTTTCTTGCCAGAAGAAAATTTTGGAGGTTCAGTGACCTTTTTTCCCCTCCAGTTTATACTGTCTGCCCCTTTGAGTGCCAGTTGAAATGTTTTCACTGCTATCATTCTCACAGAAAGTTTGTGGGTCTCCTGTGATTCTCTTTGGGCTCCACCCTATTGTACAAAAGCTGCACTCCCAGGTCTCTGTGAGAGACAGATCTCCTGCAGAGACAGTAAAGACACAGTGCCCTGAGGTATTGCTATGACTGAGAGAACCTGTGAAACTCACCTCTCTCTGAGGCTCTGAGGTACGTTCTCTATCTGAATAGGACTCTGAATTCCAGCTTGGAGCTTGCTGAAGTTCTGACAAAAGGTTTGTGGTCACCCCCTCTGCTCTATCACTAGAACACTTCTGCAATGGTAACTTGGATTTAAATTTTTTTCTCAATGGTCAGTTTTTTAACATTTGTCTCTGGAGAGGCTGAGAATTTATGAACATTCAAGTCTTAGCTCCCTTTTGCTGAACAGTTCTTTTCCTCTCTATAGCTGTCTCCTTTTGCATTTTATTACAGGCAACAAGAAGAGAACAGGCCTCACTTCATGCATTTTGCTTGAAAATCTCTGTGGCTAGAAGCTGCCTACTCAGAACCTTTCTTTTCATTTCCAGTCTCTACCCTCCGTTGATCAGTGAGTTCTCAAAGTTTTGGAGATCAGGACCCTTTTATTCTTTTAAAATTATTGAGGACTGAGAAGTTTTGTTTATGCTGATTATATTACCAATGTTAACCATATGAGATATTAAACCTGGGAGCTTTCTCCCCCCACTGTTATCCCTAAGACCCCAAGTCCTTCATAATGTCCACTGTAAACCTGGGAAACTTTTAAAATATTTGCTAATTTACTTTAAAAAAACATCATCATCATCATCATAATCATTATTATTATTATTTTTGCCTGTAGAACCTCAGGCTCATGTTGCCTGAGGTACCACAGACTCAAGCAATCCCCAGCCTCAGCTTCCTGGGTAGCTGGGATTACAGGCATGTGCCACCATGTCCAGCTATTTTTTTGGGACTAGGTCTCACTACGTGCCACCAGTGGGACTCACTGCAACCCCTGGCCCCTGCCTCGACTTCCTAGACCACCATACCTGGCCAAAAACATTATTTGTTAACATTGTAATGATGTTGTAGCCTCTTCACTGCACCCTTAGGAGAGCCCAAGAGTAAAGAAAACAAACATATGTTAGAACTGTTACACAAATAGTTTGACCTCAAAGAGCCCCTAGAAGGAACCCTATGGGGTTCCTGAATCATACTTTGAGAACTGCTGCTTAAATCATGGTCCTCACAACTCCACATCCCTTTGGTATCAAGTCTCAGTCTCTTGTCCTTACATATCTGCTTCCTGCAAACCTTTCCTTCCAAAACTAACCTGCCGTATTCAGCCTAGTCAGTGCCTAGACTATCCCACCAGATGCCCCTGCACTGCCTTGAGGATTCTGTTATTCTCTCCCTTCACTCTCCCCTTGTCTGGACATTGTTCCTTCTCCTTTTCCACCTGCCCCAGGGTGATGTGGTCACCCCCAACAGGCTGTGACACTGTTCTCTCAGTGCTCCTTCCACAACCTGGGCTTGTGGCTCTTCTCTGCAGGTGAGCCTGTTCTAGCTTCTCCCAAACAGGTGAGCCTGGGCTCAGCTTGGACTCAGATCCTCATTCAGTTTCTTAAAATTTGTTTATCTTTTTAAATTGTAGTAAAAAATAAATGTAGTAAAATAGTTACATAGAAGCATATGTTTCTCAAACAAAAAAAGAATACAAAATTGCGTAAGGTAAAAAGCAAGCCTCTTTCCCAACTGTCTTCATTCCTCACTTCCCAGAGAGAAAGTATGTGAACATTTTTTTGTCATCTTTCTAGTTTTTACGAAGAAGAGACCATGTCATACATAAATATGTCCTAGAACTTGACCTGCTACCCCTGACCACTGACTTGTTTTTGGAAAAAGCATCATGGATATAGTTTACATAGACATCCTACATTCTTCTTCAATCATTTAATAATAAAAGAAGCCTTATTTATTCGAAAGAGTTTGTTCAATAAGCACACCGGAGTAACAAACCTCGGGAGAAAATACAAAATGTGAAAATGTCAAGTGTTCTGAATCAAAGCAAAATAGTCAACTAGCAATTAACCCAGAAACTTCTAACATTGAAACTTTTTCTACTTTTGATTATGTGTATTATAATAATATAAAGAAAAAGCCCCAATTCAGAGAAGAACTAATGTGGAAAAGAGATACTCAACCTAGAAACAAGGTAATTTCAACAGTTCAAAGACCCATGCTATACCAGAGGAGGAATATAGGTAAAGTCCTTTTGTGCGCATGTTTTCTGTAAAAGGAAGAGCATCATTCACTGACATTAGCTAGGTACTGAGTGGTCTGCCTGTGTCTTCAGCAACATGATGTATCTTCTCTTACATTTCTGTAGACACTGTTCTCAGTTATTCAGAACCTTCTTTGTTCTATCCTTGTGCGTTCTCCCTGGTATTCATGAACAAATAAGTAGGTAGTGGATAGTTATCTTTGAAAAACACACAGAACTGCTTCCACTTCAGCTCAAGTTTCCAAACGCATCTGGCTTGAGTCTATTTAATTTTCACAGTTTAAGGACACAATGAAAATCACCTCTGAGATGGAGGTAGAATCTTCCTACCTGGGCCGGGAATGGTGGCGCATGCCTGTAAGCAGCAGCCTAGGAAGCCGCGGCCGTAGCTAGGGATCATGGTTTGAGTCCCGCCGGGGGCACATAGCAAGACTTAGTTCCAAAAAAATATAGCTGGGCATGGTGGCACATGCCTGTAATCCTAGCTACCTGGGAAGCTGAGGCTGGGAATTGCTTGAGTCTGTGGTACCCCGGGTAATGTGAGCCTGCGGTTCCATGGACAAAAATAGTGAGATCTAGTCTCAAAAAAAACAAAAACAAAAAACTGTAAACCTGTCAGCTTTACCCTGTTGTGTTTTTTGTATATTCAGTATTGCTTGGAAAAACCTTTCCTAATCCCAACATTAAAAAAAAAAAAGTCCTGTGTTTATTTCTAGTACTTTCATATGGTTTAGCTCCTCAATCCATCTGGAATTTACTTTGAAGTCTTTCCCCAAATTGTTGAGTCAGTTAATCACTCTAGTTATAGTCCCACATTTATTTGAAATGCCCCCTTTAATGAGTAAAATATTCTTCTATTCCCATGACTGCTTCTGGATTATATTCTGCTTCATTGCTTTGTTCCCCTAAATGACGTTGTACCACATTATTTTTTATTACTCTGGCTCCAAGGTATGTTTTGATAGCCAAAATGATATCCTCTCATTTTTGTTTTCCTGATTTTTCTTAGTTCTATCTTTTAGTTCATTAGTTACAGCCTAGAGTAAATGTGTTTTCTCATCTGAAAAGACTCAGACTGTGGACTCTATAGTGTTATTGTCTAGGGATCAGTAAGCCCCACCCAGGAAAATGGAAAGTCTGCCATTATAACTCCCCTTTGTGCAGAGGGGATTTGATATAGGAAATTGGTGACATGAGAAGGAAGGACTAAGAAGCTTAATGAAAGAACAGAAAGCTACTACACCTGAAGGAACAGAAGGAGCAGATACTGTCACCAAAGCCTAGAATAGGGGCCCATGTAGGTGCCAATGGAAGTTTGGACCTTGGAGGCCTATAGCCAAAGCAGGCCTATAACCAATGGCACCAAGAATCAGAGAGAGAGAGAGAGAGAGAGAGAGAGAGAGAGAGAGAGAGAGAGAGAGAGGGAGGGAGGGAGAAATACCTGGTTTCTCTCCTCCCTTTCTCCACACATCCATTGGCAGAATCAACTTAGCAATCAGAAGTAGGAGAGCCTGTGAAATGCAGTCCTTTATGATATAGCTCAGAGGTTAGAAAAGTCAGGGAATTAATCTGAGCAAGAACACAACCACAAACCAACTGTGTAATAGTGAGGAAATAACTTTAGTTTATCTCAGTTTTCTCCTTCAGAAAGTAAGGATAAATAATAATAGTAATTACTTCACAAAACTATCAAATATTAAGTACATTAAAGCATTTAATTGGTATTATTAATTATTATTACTATTATTATTATGTGAATGAAGATGATAAAACATGTGTGGAGTTGTGGTCAACAATAAAGTGAGATAATGACTGTAAAATGTTTACATGTCCATGTACATGGTGCTGGATGTTTTATAAATGTTCACACTCCTGAGTCTGTGGTACCCCAGGCAACAAGAGCCTAGGGTTTCACAGGCAAAAATAGCGAGACCTAGTCTAAAAAAAAAAAAAAAAATGTTCATACTCCTTGTAGCCCCAATGCCTCACCTCTAGCACATAATAATAACATCAGTAGTTGATGAAGATAATGGCCTCCGTATGGAGAGGAGGCAGCCTTCTCAAAATGGGAAGAGATGTTTGCTTCGCTGAAGAGCAAGGCAGTCTTTGCCCTGTATTAACCAGTGAATCCACAAAGGAGATGTATTTGGAATGGCATTCTCCATCCTTTGCAAGGGTTTTTCTTCGTGCTCCCACTGGTGTCCCTTGATTTTAGCCGTTCTTTTGGGTTCAGGTTGGTAACTGTGTGTTTCTGTGTTCATATACATGCATGGCTGGTCATCTAGTTTCTGTAATGTAGCAGTAGTTATCACGCTCACCTAACACATCCATGCATGGTGTTCTGAATATGATGAGTGTACACTCCCTTGTGTGTGTAAAGTACCTTACCACTTATGAATGTTGCACCATAAGATCCTCTTAACATGCCTTCTACTGCAGACAGTATGCTTCATAATCCCTGTTGGACAACAATGGAAACCAAGACTTTAAGAAAACAAGTGACAGACCCAAAGGCCCAGAGGGATTTGGGACAAAGCCACCTTACCCTAGTTCAGGATTCTCCCTACTAATATCCTGGGCTTCCTGCCACAAGCATTTGTGAGTAAATATACAAATACACACACACATGCATATATTCATACAATCTATTCAATATTCCTGAAGGAAAGGTTCAGACCTTGTCAATCTTAGTGTCCCTGCAACAGATAAAGTGCCTGACAACTAGGAAATAAGTGATTGAGGAGTTGAGCTGATCTTGACTTTTGAACTAGACAGGAAAAGGGCTGCACAGATGAGGATCACAGCCACAGCAAGAGTTCAAGTTCAGCTTGACTGAACTCTGACAGTGGTCTGACCCTCAATTTGGCTCTTCTTGGGCCACCCACAGAGCAGAAGGGCCTGTCAGCAGGAGATACTGAGTTGCCCAGGGAAATGGATCTGCCACCTGGCTCTGCCCCAGAGTTTGTAACAGCTTCTTTTAGGACAGAAGCTTCCTGGCAGGCAGGAGCTCGTTCTAATCAACCAAATGCCTCTGCTGCCCACCCAAGGCCTGGCATTCACACAGGACCCTGGCAAACCAGTTGGAGCAGGGGCCCCATTCATGTGGGCATGAAACTCTGGCAGACAACATGGGACACTAGAAATTAGAAGCCTGAGCTAATAAAATGGATCCCTCTAGGGCATTACTGTTTGCCAGGCACTTCCACACAAATATATCTGATTCTGCTTCCACTTAGCTAATGCATGGGCCCTGCAAGCCTCTGACTCAACTCTTTTTCACTGGCTTCAGCTGTGAACTTGTTCCCCTCTGATAGTCTGTGCATTCTACATACTCAATAGATTTGCATTTATACTCTTTCTCCATTTCCTGCAATGGGGGCCACTGTGTCCTGTCAGCCTGAAAGGCTCCTGGAGCAGGGTCATGTGGGTGGGTATAGCACAGGTGGCCCAGGCAGCTGCCCACACCACTGCTGTGTGCTTTTGAGAGCTCTATTGGCTGCTTCATTCTCCTCTCTGCCTACAGAGCTCCCAGCACCCTTGAGAGTCAACAGGAAAAGGCAGGGACATGAATTAGATTGCAGGCAGTGAGTGGGAAGAATAAAAGCCAAAGGCCTCACAATGGACTCAGAGACCCCAGGTCACCTCAGGCCTCATTTCCTCTTGCTTTCATGTTGCTCTTCACTGTCAGGCCCATTCTTACCGCAGGGTCTTTGCGCTATTCTTCACCCAGACAGCCCCATGCTCCGTCTACTTCCTGTCTAACGCTTGTCCTAATGTCATCTCCTCACAGAGGCCTTCCTTAACCATCTTCCCTATGCTTGCAAACCCCTCTCTCTCTCTCATCTCCCACCCTCTGCTTTTTCCTTGACTCCTCTCTCCATCCGCCTTGCTTATCTCACTAATGACTGATCTCTTCACGTCAGCAGTTTGATCTGTTTACTCACTGCT
This sequence comes from Uropsilus gracilis, assembly GCA_004024945.1. Taxonomy (NCBI): domain Eukaryota; kingdom Metazoa; phylum Chordata; class Mammalia; order Eulipotyphla; family Talpidae; genus Uropsilus; species Uropsilus gracilis. Next base: position 16,193 of record PVHY01025907.1, read on the forward strand.
CGTGTTGGCAGCACCAGAACAGCCCTGATTGCATAGCACATGCTCAGTAATACTTTCTAAATTCTTCCACAAATGTGGTTGGGTCATGAGCTGATAGCAGACAGCCTTGTGGTTTGGGTCAGCCTCACTCCCTCTGGGCCTCAATCAGTTTAGTTGTCAAAGACAAGGGTACATGTGCTGGTGTGTAAGCTGTCTCCCAGCTGTGATCATTGATGAGTCCAGGCCATATTCACTTCCCAGCCCAGAGAACTCAAACAGAAAACAGTGTGGGGAAGGGGACAGGAAACAGCTGTCAGGATAACTAACTGGAATCTTAAGTCACCCACCCAAAGTGCCAGTCCTTACAGGCTTCAAACCAGGCTCAGATTTATGAGCTCTGGAGGCTCTTGCAGCCTCTTTCCTGACCTGTCCCTCAGTGACCATGAGGCACGTTTGAAAAATAACTACATCTTTAGGAGGGGCAGCGAGCATGGAGAAGGGATACAGATACGCTCACATTTGTAAGAAATTTGACACAAATAAACGTGCTTCAGTTTTCAAAGGACTTACAAGGACTCCCTCACCCTGAGCCCTGATCTAGGAGGAGTGGCACAGTGAAGCAGAGAGCAAGATCCTGACCAACCTGTGTGTTTATTTGTGTGTTTACAGAGATGTGCTTGCTCTCTGTTCCAAAGGCTTGGGACCTGCTTCCTTCTACCTCCTGTTGTCCAGCATCTTAAATCTCCCAGTCTACTCACCACCTCTGGATAGATCAATCCACTTCACTTCTAAAACAAAATACCAACACCAACAGCCTTCAGCACCAGCTAGATCCTTAATGAGAGAGCACTGATTTCACCAACTTCCAGTCCTACTCCCAGTAATATCATCTTTGTACTTCTGTCTGGCTTGGGGAAAATTGCACATGTCTACTTCATTCTCGCCACTTGCCTACCTTTTTTTCGGTCTTAGTATTGTTTAAAAAATTTCACCTTCTGAGTTGACTAGGCTAATTGCCTCAGCAGCCCCCACATTCACTATACATCCCTTGTCCCTTGTGTTCAGCCTCTCCATGCCTTCATCTGACTTTCCTTGTCAGTATCATCTCTTTTTTAATTTGCGCTCTCTGCCTCATTAAAGCTTCTCATTATGACTAAATCAAATTTCTCATCTTACCTCAGTTCCCCTACCTTTGATAAACTCTCCATTCTCTGGAATGCCTTATGAATGATTATAAGGACATTTGTACTGCACGTTTTGCCATTTATCTGTGAGTATCCAAGCTGCGTTGAGTCTGTGTATTAACTTTCCATGAGACTGTACACTCCTTGAGGACGGGGACAGCCTTTATATTTGTGTGTCCAATGCAGTGCAGTACTTCTCACTATGCAATCAGGACAAACTTGACTTGGCCTGTGATATGATTGTGACATTTAAGAATACATTTAGGAAAACTGTATATTTACATATAAATGGTAAGAGGGATAGGCGGCTGCCTGCGGCCGGGTCCTGGCTCTCAGAGCTCCCTTGCCAGCGGGGAGCAAGGGGGGTCAGGCCTCTTGGGTGAGTTCCCCAGGAGGGGGGGTGGGGTGGGGGAGCAGGCCCCACCCACCAGTAAGTGGTTGGGCAGTTGCTTACAGCCGGCCTGGGCAGTGCCGTGTAGCCCCCAGCCCCTGGAAGCCAGGGACATGGAAAGGCGTGTGGTGGTCC